>CM035438.1:142241277-142383777 GCA_020310875.1 Ceratopteris richardii
TTCTTGTACAATGGATATATTTGATCCTTTGGATGGAAAGTAGTGATGTAATAGACACGGGATGAGTGTAGAATCATAGAACTTTCACTCATAATGTACATATGTGTATAGATTATGTCTTCCCTCAACTTCTTGAATCTCTTTTGATCTTTGAACTACTTCAGTCACTTCATAATCGCCAACTATTGATTGGTTTGCACCAACAATTGCCCTTCAATCATTAATTGTGATTATGCCATTCTTCTTTATGCCTATCTCTTTGAACCTTTGTAGCCACTTGCTCTTTTGTTCGTGTATACATGACTTCATTTGGCATGAAAAACAAGATTAGTTGCTAAATACAATGAACTCATGTTATCTACAAATATGATTAGAGTACTCGGATCGATTCCAAGTCTTTTCAACAAGGTCTTCAACCAGATTACTTCTTTTGCAGCTTTCACCATTCATTTATACTTAGCTTCTATGGATGACAAAGCAATTGTATGTTTCTTCTTTGAACACCAAGAGATTAGCTTATCTTCAACATAACACAGGTAACCATTAGTAGACCTTCTATCATCTGAATTACCTGCCTAATCTGCATCACTAAACACTTTGATTCTAGTGTCAGAAGTAAATCCATAATACAAACCTTCACTCAGAGTTCCTTTGATATATCTTAGCACTCTTTGTGCTGCAATCCAATGGGTTTTCATTGGAAAATGCATGCATTGTGATAAAACACCAACTGCATATGAAAGATCTAGTCTTGTCAATGTAGCATACATTAAAATACCTACCAAACTCTTATATGTCTTCATGTCTTTGAACTCTTCTTCTCCATACCTGCTCAATTTGTGATTTACCTCCAAAGGTGTGGTTGAATTCTTACAATTCTCCATATTAAATTTCATCAGAAGATTCTTCAAGTACCTTTCTTGTGTAACATATACTCCATGTTGAGTATACACAATCTCCATTCCTATGAAATAAAACAAATTTCCAAGATCACTTATCTTAAACTCCTTTTCCATTTGCTTCTTGAGCTCTTTGATTCCATGAACATCTATACCTGTGACAATAATGTCATCAACATAAATGCAAACATAAATATACCCATTTTCATTGTCAATCCAAGGATGATTTGACCCAATTGTTCCTTAGAACTATTGAAATATTGTTCATAACAATAATCAAGTAAAACTTTACATGAGATTATCAAACATAAATAAATTATGATCTTTTGAGATGATACAATTGAAAACAAAATCCTCATAAGACAATGAATATAGTACCAAATTGAATGATCCAAGTGTTTAATCAATGCCAATTTTCATGCACAATTCAAGTACAATTTCAAAAGCTACTTATCTGGAGTAAAACTCAATGATGGAGTCTTTTCAAAATAGTGCACTTTCTTCAATTCAAGAAAAGATCCTCAAATAAACTCACCAACTCATTAATGATCTTTGATATAAGTCCAAGCTCATTCTACTTATGAAAACCAAACCAAAAAACACACAATAGTCCACACAATGGATCACACAAAGGAATCACAATGAAGAAGAAGATGAAAACCAAAGGAGGAGCTCTCTATTCTCAAGAATGAATGAATATAAATAATGTCAAGTCCTCTAATTTTTTTCTTTGCTCACTTATATACAAGTTCCAAAATGAACTAATTTCTTCTCAAGTTCTCCACTTCCAAGCCTCTAAACCATCATTTTTACTCATCTGATGGCTACCTTACTTTGTACATAGCTCTATGATAACCTAAGGAGGACTCTACCCAAGTATTAAAAAATTTAGATTTTTCTATCTCTGCTTTCTTAGGCTATTTACAAAGAGAAGTATCCAAATTCATTCAACACCCCTACATACGAAAGACCATGATGTCAAGTCAGGGCAACATAATGACCCAATGTGTGATTAGCTTAGTAATGTGTCTAAAGAGGTTGATGTGTAGAGATAACAAATTTGTCTCTTACTATACCAACTTCATAAGCAATTTGGCTCTGGTATTGTCTACGTAATGTAAATAACCAACTTGTTGTTGATAACCATGGACATCCACGGGTGATGATGTGTCCTACACTAAGAGCTTGATGTTGGGATGAAGTGATGTAGATGCCGATCGACACTAGTTCATGTTATACCTCGAAAGTAGATTATAGTTGTACTTCTTCAAAGATAGAAATATGACCTCTTTCATCTAGAAAACTTCCATGCCTAAGAAGTAGTGAAGCAAGCCAAGATCTATCATTCAGAATTCAACATGAAAAGTGCTTGATGATAGTATTTTTTTAAACTCTACTATATTTTTTATCTTCTCTTTTATTGCTCCCATGTTTTCTTGTGTAACTATTTTCTTACAAAGTGAACATGGATGAAATAATGAAAGACATTTATCAAGGAAATAATAAGTTCCTAATGACAAAGAAAAGGTAAATTAATGAACCTTTATGAATATTTGAGCTCCTATAGATCTATCTATGGACTTTATTTTTACATGGGATAATAAGATAATGTGTTCTATACTGTTCTAAGTTTGAACTCTTGAAGAATGATTCTAGTTTATCTTATCTTGATGCAAATCTATTCAAATTTAATTGTTTGTAATTCTCAGTAACACTTTTTTCTAGGCTCAAGTAGATATGAAAATCTTCATTGAACATTGTTAATAATATTCAAATTTGTACTAAAACATATAAAATAATGACGAAAAATCAAAGTGTTACACTTATGTGTTCCTCAAGTAGATTTGATGGGAAGCTTTTTCCTATACATGGGTACTCTTTACTCTAGTACTAGCTAGATGTTTTTTGCCCTTGTTATCACATACATGATACACTCATATGTGGTGGTGTTGTCAATCATCATTAGAGACAGCTATTCTAGCCATCCATCGTCTTGATATGTCTTGCTACATGTATGCTTCTCATGTGCGCTTCTTGTGTATCTCTCACACTTCTACATCACCCAATAATGATGTCAGAGTAGGTTTTGAGAGAACTTGAAGAAGCTTGCAAGAGGTAAAAAAGTGAGTTGCCAATTGATGGAGTTTGGTCCAGGCAACCTGTTGGTGTAAACTACAAGCCTACACATTTGGCTCAAAGGAGGCATTGAAGTCTATACATACATGAAGAAGCATAGGGACATATGCTTGTGGTTAATTACCACTTTACCTCATTGTAAAAGTCAAATTGACTTGGAATCTCTTGTAATCACCTACCAAAAGGATTCGTGGAAAAATTAGTTGTTTGATTGAAAGAATATCTCCAAGAATTTAGGAGCTTGATCATAGGGAGCCAAAAGTTTGAATTTGAATTCAAATTTTTAGTCATCTCTTATAAAAATGGACATGAAAAGTCGCGGGTAAGAGTGAGCATCTCTGAGTTCTCTGTTAGTCTACTCAAAAGTCTGTCAACTTGTCAAGGGCATATCTCGGTCAATTCTTCACCAAATTTAGTGATTCAAAGCTTTTTGGATTCCGCTTGAAGTAATCTACATGCTATCAAAGTTTGAAGACATTCTATTCAGTCATTTTGGAGAAATCTGCATCGAGGTTGTTGGGGCTTCACTCACTAATTAGGCATGGATATATGAAGACATATGAAGAAAGGAAGAAGGAAAGGATAAGTGAAGAAAAAGCATACAGAAAATTAAGCCTAAGTGAAGGAGCAATTTCACTATTGTAAATTAGTGCAAATTAGAGTTTAGTTTTTTCATAGATCTTCAGAACTTACGAGTTCGAGTCTAGGAGTATGTAAATCATAGGTATATAAGTTAATTTGAGATAAAAAACATGTAGAGAGAACTCAATTTTGTAATCTGAGTAAGTAGAGAAAAGTCGTGTCTTTTCTGAGAGAGATGTTCAGGTAAAACTTCTGAGTGTGAGAGAGTTTTCCATGGCTATGAGCAAAATTAGGCTAAGCCAATTTGTACACATCCTCTTTGATATACAACACATGTTTGTGTAGAAGGATTAAGTCTAATTCCTCTTGTACATTGAGTTCTAAGTGATTTCACATGACTGTGTAAGTTAGTTGACAGTTATGACTTTTCTGGCGCACATTTACCTGAACTTCTTAAGGTCAGATCTCGAAGTATACTGTAAAGTTTTCAGTAAGTGATAGCTCATTTTAAAGCTACTATCTTCAACTACATTTGGTCAAAAGATCTTTAAGAAACGGGACGCATACTCAGAGAAATCAGCTTAACAGTGAAGGTATGTCAAATCGATGAAGTCAGTTTTCAGTTTTCAGACATAGTGAAAAGTTTGGAGCAAATTCAGAAAATTTTGAAGTTAGTACTTGAAAGTTTTGCTTGTTATGTGTTACTTAACATTAGCAAGAACTTCTCTTAGTAAATGATCAAAGGAATTTGCAAAGATCAAGCTAATACAGGTCAGATTGAAGGTTTGAAGAAAAGGCACAGATTTCTGTGAAGTGAAATTTTGATTTTCACTAAGTTCAGAGATGAAGACTCACATTAAGAGTATTGCTAAGCTAGTGATGGTTATGGAGGTCTTCTAATACCACATTACTTTAGTTCTTGTGGTGTTTTATACACCAACAGAGGTGAACTCTAGTCATTTTCTGCTAGAGTCCTAAAAAGTCGGGGGTATAGCTTAACTTGCTAAATTGCTTTCTCTTAGCATAGTTTATCATTTTACATCATTCCACTTGGAATAGGTAGCTTACTAAGCTAATTAGATACCCCTAAAAGGAATTTTTCCAATTCCTATTGTGCTGGTCATACTGAGCAAAATACTCAGTAGGTGTCAAGCCATAAATAGAAGGTCTTCTTGAGTCAGTGACTTCCAAAGTTATCTGTTTTGATTCAATCATTGCACACATCATTTCCAAAGGACATAGGACATTTTATGGTGTCATTGGAAAGCTAAGGAGGTCTAGTTATCAACTCTGAAGCAAAAGAGGGCTGGTACAAAGCAGGTTAGCAGTACCTACTCAGTCTCTTGGAGTATCCATCCATCCATCCCAACAGTGGTATCAGAGCAAACTAAGGTAAAATGGGAGATGGTTTTCCTTCATTCATTGATAAATTCGATAGGAACAACTATCAAGCATGGTCTCTAAGGATGAAGACCTACTTACAAGGAAGGAGTCTCTATGGTTACATCTCAGGAGATGAGGAATTTCCCTCATTCAAAGCAAGAGGATTACCAACCAAGGAAGAACATAAAAAGCTCAACACATGGTGTGCTAAGGATGCATTGGCAAGGTCTTACTTACTCAACTCTATATCTGATTTTCTTTTGCCACATATTAGAAATTGTAAGACATCCCAAGAGACTTGGGAAACCCTATCATCATATTTTTCCTCCAACACAAGGGCTAGGAAAAATCAGTTGTGGATTGAATTCACAACACTAAGGAAGCAACCTAAGCAAGTTGTTTCAGAATTTGTAACCAAGATTAAAGATGTAGCAGATCAGTTAGCAAGCATAGGAGAAGAGATTGAAGAAGAATAGATTGTAAGGCAAGTGATCAATGGGATCAAGGCTGATGACAAATGGGAAAGCTTCACCACTGCCATGGATCTCTACATGGACATGCACACTCCAGATCTTACAACTCTCATGGGACAATTGTTTACTCATGAAGCAAAGCTCAACAAAAATGGAGACACATCCAAAGGTAATAATTCTTCTGCCCTATACACTGATAAGAAGTCTAAAGATAAAGGCAAGAGTAAAAAGATGGAAGAAGAAAGCTCTACCTCTCAAGCCAACTATGCAGGGAGAGGTAGATCTTCAAGAGGAAGGGGCAGAGGAGGCAAGCCAGGTAGGGGGAGATCTTATAACTCCTCACCATGCAACATTTGTGGTTTATCAAATCATACTATAGATGAGTGTTTCAGGGATTACAAGAATCAGAGAGGAAGAGGATACCAAAGAGGTGGCTACTCACAGTCAAGAGGTAGATTCAACCATCACCAAGGTTACAACAACAATTACAACAAAAACTACAACAATAATTACAATGGCAACTACAAAGGAGGATTCAAATCCAAGAAGGATTACAACAACTACATAGAGGAGTAGGATGACTCTCTTCTAATCATGAACATGACTTCAAAATCAGGTACAAATGATGACCACCTATTCTACATTGACTCAGGATGTTCAAATCATGTGGCTGGCAATGTAGCATTACTCTTTGATCTTGAGGAACCAAAAGGTAAGCATCAAGTCCAAACAGGTGATGACACAAAGCATTCTGTAGTCAAAGTTGGAAATGTTAAGACTTGTGATGGAAATCAGAATTTATTGAGCAGGGTACTCTATGTACCAACCATTACCAAAAATTTGATGAGTGTTGGACAGATTGTGGAGAAAGGTTTGCAGGTTAGATTCAACCAATATGGAGCATATGTGGAGGATCCAAGACATGGGTTCAAGAGGATTGCTAAAGGAGAAAAATTAGGTAGACTTTTCACTTTTGAGTTGGAAGATACAAAGAATATTGCACTATATAGTTATAAAGATCAAACACTTTCAGAGCTTGAGATTTGGCACAAAAGGTTAGGATACATAGGAGAAAGAACCTTGAAACAAATGTGCAGGGACCAATGTGTGCTTGGGATACCCAATGTATCCAAGCAACATATGATTTATAAGTGTGGTGCTTGTCAATTCGGGAAGTCTCACAGACTACCCTTCTCAAAGAAAGGATATATGCATGAAGACTACCTAGAGCTTGTCCACACAGATGTATGGGGACTAAGCAAAGACCCCTTAGTCTCAGGTTCAAGGTACTATGTATCTTTCATTGATGATTATAGCAGATGGACTGTATTATACTTCATGAAGCACAAGGATGAGGTATTTAATTGCTTTAAAAAGTATCTTGCATTAGTTGAAAATCAGACAGGAAGGAATTTGAAGAGGCTAAGGTCAGATGGAGAAGGTGAGTACTTCTCCAATGAATTTGAAGACTTCTTGCAGGACAGAGGCATCAAAAGAGAGATAACCACAAGGTATTCTCCTGAACAGAATGGGGTAGCTGAGAGAAGAAATAGATTAATTGTTGAGACAGCTAGATTTATGCTTAATGAGAAAAAGTTACCTAACTATCTATGGGCAGAGAGTGTTTCTACTGCCACTTACCTCATAAACAGGTTACCATCTAAGTCTCTTGATGGCATGACACCCTATGAAGCATGGCATGGTAAGAGACCTTCACTTGACAATTGCAAAATATTTGGATGTGTAGCATATGTACACATTCCTTCTCAGATAAGCGGTAAGCTAGACCCAAAGGCTGAAAAATGCATCTTTTTATTGGATATGATTTAAATAAAAAAGGTTACAGGTTTTATAATCCTACCAATAAGGGATTTATGGTAAGCAGAGATGTTGTCTTTGATGAAAATGATTCTTGGTATGAAAATGAATGCAGGAATGTAAAATTACCCTATGATTTGGAAGAGGAATTTCCAAGTCTTACAAAGGAGGAACCTACTCAGAATGAAGCCTCAAGTTCAGATGATGAAGACACTATCAATCTTGAAGAATTCAAAGCATGGAAGTCCAAAGGCAAAATGAAGATGAAGAAGCTTGAAGACATACCTGAATCCTCAACTCAACCATTTAGAAGATCACAAAGAGAAAGCAAGAAACCTATCAGATATGGGTATGATACATCTCTTGTTACTAAACATTCTGTTTATCTTGCCAAAGATTTGTCAAATGAAGAACCAGGATCATATGAAGAAGCAATAACCAAATCAGAATGGAAAGAAGCTATGGATGAGGAGATTGATGCTCTCAAAGAGAATGATACATGGGAGTTAGTACCTAAGAAGGACTCAATGAAGGTAATAGGATCCAGATGGATCTATAAGCTTAAAAGAAATTCTGATGGCACAATCAATAGGTACAAAGCCAGATTGGTAGCCAAGGGTTTTGCACAAACCCAAGGCATTTACTATGAGGAGACATTCTCACCTGTGGCCAAGATGCCAACCATCAGAGTGTTGGTAAGTGTGCCTGCATCAAAAAATTGGAATATGTACCAATTGGATGTCAAGAATGCTTTCTTGAATGGATGGATTTCAGAGGAGGTATATATGTCACAACCTCCTGGCTATGAGGACCCCAAGAAGGTAACATATGTTTGCAAATTAAAAAAGGCTTTATATGGATTGAAGCAGGCACCTAGGGCATGGAATTACAGGTTAACTACATACCTCCAAGACCAAGGTTTTGTCATGAGCAAGGCAGATACTTCTCTGTTCATTAAGAGAAGTAATTCAGAGGTAATATACCTTTGTGTTTATGTTGATGACATCATCATTATAGGTAATGATGTCAATGGAATCAGATATATCAAAAGTCAAATGATGAAGGAGTTCAAGATCAATGATCTTGGTCTATTGAAATATTTTTTGGGACTTGAATTAGTCTACACTAATTCAGGGATATATATCACTGAGAAAAAATATGTACAAGATATGTTGAAGAAGTTTCACTTGTAGGATGCTAAAGTAGCAAGCACTCCAATGAAGGTAAACCTAAAGCTAAGTGCCCATGAAGGTGATGAAGTCAAGGACATTACAGGTCATCAAAGTATGGTGGGTAGCTTGAACTATGCTACCTTAACAAGGATAGATATTGCATATGGAGTTAGTGTGCTAAGTCAATTTATGCACAAGCCAAGGATACCTCACTTAGAGGCTGCCAAGAGAATCTTGAAGTATCTCAAGGGTACACGGAACCATGGTTTGTATTTCCCTTACACTTCCGATATTGATATCAAAATTTATTCAGATGCAGATTGGGCAGGATGCAAGGATGATAGGAGGAGCACTTCTGGATATATCTCTTTTGCAGGTGACAAACCAATTTCATGGTCTTCAAAGAAGCAACCTACTGTTGCTTTGTCTTCCATAGAGGCAGAGTATAGAGGGCTGGCTAATGCCACACAAGAAGCAATATGGATTAAGCTTTTGTATACAGAATTGGGATTATATACTAGGTTACCAATTATCTTTGGAGATAATACAAGTTCTCTTCATCTTGCAGTTAATCCTATTTACCATGCTAGGACCAAACACATAGAGGTCCATTACCATTATGTGAGAGAGAAATTGATAAGCAAAGACATTCAACTTACCTATGTATCAACTAACATGCAATGTGCAGATTTGTTGACTAAAGCTTTGGATGGTACCAAACTTTGCAGGTTCAAATCCATGATTGGATTGCAGGATATACTTGAAGATTGAAGATGAAGACTTAAGCCAAAATTTTTGGCTTGAGGGGGAGCTATTGGTGTAAACTACAAGCCTACACATTTGGCTCAAAGGAGGCATTGAAGTCTATACATATATCAAGAAGCATAGGGACATATGCTAGTGGTTAATTACCACTTTACCTCATTGTAAAAGTCAAATTGACTTGGAATCTCTTGTAATCACCTACCAAAAGGATTCGTGGAAACATTAGTTGTTTTATTGAAAGAATATCTCCAAGCATTTAGGAGCTTGATCATAGGGAGCCAAAAGTTTGAATTTGAATTCAAATTTTTAGTCATCTCTTATAAAAATGGACATGAAAAGTCACGGGTAAGAGTGAGCACTCCCGAACCTAGCATTACTGATTTTTGAGTGTGTGTGAGGTCTACACTCTAGCCCACACCTCTCTACACCATTTGGCATTGATGTTCATGAAAATGGAGTTGTATACAAATGTTCATTAATACATACATTCATATTGTCCATCCCTGAGTTCTCTGTTAGTCTACTCAAAAGTCTATCAACTTGTCAAGGGCATATCGCGGTCAATTCTCCACCAACTTCAGTGATTCAAAGCTTGTTGGATTCAGCTTGAAGTAATCTACATGCTATCAAAGTTTGAAGACATTCTATTCACTGATTTTGGAGAAATCTGTGTCGAGGTGAACTCTGGTCATTTTCGGCTACAGTCCTAAAAAGTCGGGGGTATAGCTTAACTTGCTAAATTGATTTCTCTTAGTTTATCGTTTTACATCATTCCACTTGGAATAGGTAGCTTACTAAGCTAAGTAGATACCCCTAAAAGGAATGTTTCCAATTCCTACTGTGCTGGTCATACTGAGCAAAATACTCAGCAGGTGTCAAGCCATAAATAGAAGGTTTTCTTGAGTCTATGACTTCCAAAGTTATCTGTTTTGATTCAATCATTGCATACATTATTTCCAAAGGACATAGGACATTTTATGGTGTCAGTGGAAAGCTAAGGAGGTCTAGTTATCAACTCTGAAGCAAAAGAGGGTTGGTACAAAGCAGGTTTAGCAGTACCTACTCAGTCTCTTGGAGTATCCATCCATCCATCCCAACACAACCAACATAAGACCAGCCCTTAAGCTTTTGGAGACTCAAATAGACCTTATAGGCTTATGATTAGTACAATAAAATCCATTATGTACTTTGGAACATCAATTAGAAGGATTTGATACAAGACAAGTAAGTTTGCACTTTGAATAACTCAAAAAACTTGTTATTCTTGGATGAAACACTCAACTTCAAATGCTCAGAGCAACCAACATGATTACAATTGGAAACATTCCTTTCGGATGAATGTTATACATAGAGTTTCATATCTAAAATGCACAAAATAAAAGAAGTTAATATCAACTAATGAGCTTGCAATAAGCAAAATAATGATTTGTGGTACCCCCGATTTTTCAAGGTTGTGCATGATCATGAAATTTTTACAGCAAAATAATGATTTGTGGTACCCCCGATTTTTCAAGGTTGTGCATGATCATGAAATTTTTACACATAGACTAGAGAGCCATAAATTTCCAATGAATGCTCACTCATCCAATTTACTGCTCTTTAGAGAGAGAACTAGCTCTTGCAAGATAATTGTTGTTGAAGATGACAGTGCATGGAAATGAAGGAGCAACATAAGTGTATCTATATTGCTTCTATGTATTGTACAATGTATTTGAGAGCATTTATATAGAGTCTTCGAGTTTTCCACCACTTCTTTCTCAATGCATTCAAATTCGAATCTTGTAATAGGCCTTTTGATACTAAAATAATTCATTTTAAACTTTCCAAATTACATTGTGGGGATAATTCTTAGAATGAACAATCAAGTGATTTTATGCATGTAGCAAAAATTTTGGGATGACAAGTTTTATATTCTCTCTCTAGAATTCTAAGCTTTCAGGGCTTAAAAGTGATACTTGGAGGTAGATTGGACTTAGGTCATCCTTAACACTATTGTGCAAATCCAAAAGTTGAACATTTCTATGTCTCACAAGCTTAAGCTTATTCCTCACCATTTTTAAGTTAAAGGGCGTTGAAAAGTGCCATTTTCCAACACTTGAAAAAAGAAATCAGGCTTCTCTATTTATATTCAAATTTGGAGCCATGGATTGAAGAGCTCAAGGATTTTTGATCTTCAACAATTTAGTGAGGAGTCCAAGGAAGAACTTGGGATCGTGCACCTACATGGCATTGGGAAGCTCTGGTGGAGGTCCTATATGCAGACTTGGATGCGTTTTGGTCCGGTTCTATGGAAGGAATTAAGAGAGAAGACAAAAAAAAACACTATTTTTCTCAACACTAACATACGGAGAAGAAGATGGAGTTCTACAATTTTTAGCAAAATGAAAGTGACAAGCATAGATTATTTGTTGCTGAGTAAAAAGAGAAGTTCCTACATCTTCACAAATATGCATTGGAGGTGAGTGGTGATGCTTTGAAGAGCAAGTTTATTGAAGGGCTTTGTGAGGAGGCTTTATATCAAGTGAAGGGATCTATATGTGTTGATTTTCTGGATGTTGTTGTGATGGGCAAGAATTTTGAGAAGATAGAGAAGTTCGATTTGTAGAAGGCGAATAGAACTAGATTCATTGCTATGGGACATAGGCCATAGAGACCTACCACAACAAAGATGAACAATTTAAAGAAGGCTTCATCTTCTAACAATCAAGGTAAGAATCCTACTCACGTGGAAAATCAAAGGAGGCATCAACCCATCAATTTGCAAAAAGACCCTGATTTTATTGATTGGGCAAAAAGACTTGGTTTGTATTTTTTTGTGAGGAGCAAGGGCATCAGACATATGAGTGCCCAAACAAGGAAATCTTTTGGCATGCACAATCGAAGGCCATAAACATCATCAAGGAAGGTACAACAATTGAGAAATGAGATGATGGAGCTAAGTGCCCTAACTCTATTGTATGATGCATGGTGGCTAGTTCTTTCCCAAAGGCTTCTGTAATTATGATTTTTAGGTATGATTTCTATGCATAGAATCAAGTTTCTTATCGATTTGGAGAGTACACATTGTTTTCTATCTTTCAAATCGCTACAAAATTTAGGGATACCCCTAAATATGCAGATAACAAGACCTGTAAAAATGGCCAATGGACGACTATACTATATGAAAACTTTGCATTTACTTTTTCTGATACCTCTTTTTTTAGAATTTTCCATGTGATTGAAATGAAACAGAGTGATGCAATTATAGGCATGGATTGTTTAGTTCAAAATTCTACAACAACTAGTTGCAAACAAAGAACAATCACTTTAGGCTAGATGATGAATCTATCCATTATGCACACATGCATATCCTACTATGCTTAAATGTACTTGATATGATTTTCGCATTTGCATTGACATATGTATATTTATGTTGTGTATCTATGTGAGCATGTGCTTTTATTTGGTGTGTGCATGTACATGTCTATATTTTTGTGCATGCATGCTTATGCATATAAATATATGAGAAGATGAATGTATTCATTTTTTTTACCTTAAATTCTCCAGATGTAAACATAAGCAAGGGTTCACATGAACCTTTCAAATACTTCAAAACCCTTTTAAAACCATAAAAAAACCGTTTAAACCTTTAGTTAAATTTACCGGCAAGACAATTGTGAGTATACCCATTGTGCACCATGATGGAGAGTGTTAATCTCCAAAAGAATAACCTACTCTTATGATAAGATCACCTCTATACCAAGAGTAAGTCAAAATCTTCACCAAATTAGAGGTTCAATCTCCAAATTATCAAAAGTTGAAAAATTCTGTGAAGAAGATAAAACACAGAAAGTCTGCTGCACAATTTCTTCTCATTGACCTATCAAACATGTAAAGTTTTCTATGAAATTTTGTATGGAGTGTCGCCTAGAAGTTGTGCACCTCCTCCAAGTTAAATTTCTTCAAAAGGTTTAGTATAACTTGAGAAATCAACTTCACAAGTTACCTATGTCTAAATCTGCACTTCTGAGAAGTCGATTTTGACACCCCTAACTTCTAACACATAGTTCTATCAATCTCGAACCCGTTTAAACAAATACTTGTAGATACAAGCAGCTTACCTTCTAACTTAAAGATTAAGTGCTTGCTTGCACAAAACTTTAAACTGTGGAGTGAGAACTGACCAAAAAATCAAGATCAAAATTTGCGCCTGTTTCAGAGAACTGTGAACACTCATCACATATGAATGTTCCTATTAACAATTCTCATAGCCTGTTTACAATTAGACTCTGAAACTCAAGTCATAGACTCATTAACTATGAACTTAGATATCCTCAAAAGGATTTCACAAATGATCTAACACAGACGGAGCAGACACAGAAACATCGGGCGCAATATTTCTTCGATTACTCAGAAAATTACAGTTGAGTGATGAGAGGAAAACTCAACTAACATTTCACATGTCTCATAACATCTAACTTCTCCTTTCTTGACTTCGATACTCACTCATCTATTCTTTCATATGCTCTCATATCACGCCTCGACATTTTCAAGGTATTTATAGAGAAATTTGTACAAGTCTATGACTAATCAAAGATCTAAGTGAACTATAACTATACTAATGTACATATGTGTACATTCCTCATATCCTCTGAATGTATCCTTCTTCCAAGCTTCAAGAATTGAATCTTCCTTCATTCTTTAATCTTCCAAACATTCAATTGGTGATTGGTCTGCACCAACACACCACTACTTTCCGGCCATCTAATGGGCTCTCTGTTTTGGAGAGCAAAAGTGAAACCACAAGAAACATTGCAACCCAACACATTCCTATGTAGAATCTTGGAAGGAAAATTGTAGCAATCCAACATGAGAAGAGAAGGGAACCTCTGGAAATGAATGTCAAAAATTGATCGCTTCTACAAGTGGGGGCTATCTTGAAAAATTAGACTAGTGGGAGGAAGTGTTATGATGAGTGGAAGCATGGGGAAAGATGAAGAGATGAGGGGAGAGGTTGGGGTATACTATCAAGCTGAGGGGTAGAGTGAGTGAGGAAGGGGACTCTGAGTATTAACATGGGTCGCTGGCATGGAAAAAGTGCAGTTAGAGAAGATATATAGGATGGATATGAAAACTATGAAACATGTGAAGAAGTAAATAGAGAATAGACCATGTGGAACATGTGCTATTGAAAAAAAAACATGCTCAATGTGGACAAAAGAGAGAGACTTGGATCAAAAGAAAGGAAAACTCTAGGAATTTGGGGAAAATAATGATTAAAATGCATCTAGAGAGGTGAAAGAACATGAAATTCACCTCAAAATCACAAAAAAAGATCATCTGGGGCACAATTGAGAGCCATGAGCATTTCATATTTTTATAAAAATAAAGAAATTTGTTCATCTTGTAGTATAAAAGTTTATACTATGTTATGCTTGGGGCGCGGGTACACACAAAGGGAGAGAGAGAGAGAGAGAGAGAGAGAGAGAGAGAGAGAGAGAGAGAGAGAGAGAGAGAGAGAGAGAGAGAGAGAGAGAGAGAGAGAGAGAGAGAGTTGGAGGTACAAAAGGCCCTTTTCTTTGTGACTTTGAAGGAAAGCTAAAGATTATTGGGACTTTTTTTAATAATACATAAAATATAGTAAAAGTTAGGAAAATAAAAAATGCAAAATCAAATCTAACAAAATCCCCAAAAAATCTACAAAATAGAATAGATTCTAGAGACACATTTCCCGACTCAAAACGTTAGGGAAATTCCATTTTTTCATCTAAAGTAACAAGAGAAATTGCATTAGAAAAGGGAAAAAATATGAAAAACAATAAAAAATCCTATAAAATTAACAAAAAATCCTAAAACTTTATAATAATATTCTCACCACTTAGGCTATGGAATGGCATTGAAATTACATTAAAGTCCTTAAGAGCAATGCATAACATCAATTCATAGCGTTGAAACTCAATAAAAAAAGAGCAACATGAGAGCTATGTACAACCTAGCTAGATTGCACAAAATGCTAGGGGACCAAAAGAGCTTCAATAGAGTTGATGTGGATAGGCTTTGAGCTTTGAAATGTTTACTAGTCATAGTACTTTTCTAGTCAAAGTTTCTAAGTGCACTACACCACACTAGAGCATTTCTCTAATTTTGTATGGACCTTCCCAATGAGGAATCCATTTTCCTTGCAGTTGTGTCTGTAATTGAGTATGTGTAAAAGAATCAACATAGCAACTTGTATTTGCTCTAACACAAAATTTTTGTTTGTGTCGCTTGTAAATGTCTTGTTGCATCTAAGTGAACCTCCTCCAATTTGTTGAGGGATGAAGTCTAGTAGAGACCGTGGATCCTTTCTTACCAGCACTCAATAAGTGACCTCAACAAGAAGCCACACTAGGTTTTCTAGACATCTGATCATATATATAGGCTTTTTCATGAAAGAAAATACAACCCTGCATAAATTTGGTTGTTTGCTGTGTTCATTACTAAGTCCCGTGTTCCACGCTCAAATCATGCTCCCCTTCAAAGTTCAAGAAATTAAGCTCAAATCATGCTCCCCTTTAAAGTTCAAATCTGCTGGCAAGGATTAGAATTCTTTGATTCTAGAGGCATCCACAAAAGTTCTACATTCGCAAGAAGGCACACATTGTCTCTCTCTCTCTCTCTCTGAGGGCTTTCAATAAAGCATGAATATGGGATTCTGAGGGCTTTCATGCAGAGATGAATATGGAATTCAATTATGTGTTGAGGAAGAAATATCTTGACTCATTCTGCTGGAAATAGAATCATCTATGTTTGGTCTCAAACACTTCTCTGAAGAGATGAATAAAGGGAGCTTTTGAGATTGTTCGCAAGGGGATACAACCAAATGATCCGAATGTAGAAGAAAATTCAGGATTATTCCACCTATTGATAAAAGGAATAAAAGGAAGCTAGGCCATGGCCTATTCCCCTGGAATTTAATTAAAATTTATCTTTCAATTCCAGAGAGAGATAGACAGAGAGTGTGCATGTGTGTGCTACCATTTCCAAATCTGGGTTGCTCAAAATTTGCTAGAAAATACTACAAAGAAGGTTCTTAACCCTTTCATCCCCCCTCCTGGGGGCCCACCTACTTTTAATCTTGTTGCTCTCGATGAAAAACTCTCTATGAAGTCTAAGGGGGGGCTTCTAACAATTGGAAATTCCAATAAAAGGAAAAAGACACTTTCGATTGACCATTCTTTAGGAGGGCTACCAAAGTTGGCAACACACCTCTCTTTCCAGATCTTTGAGAGGGCCTCACCTCATATAGCATTCCATAATGCTGAGGGACATCCGATCACTTCACCCAATAATTCTTGCTTCCAGTTGATTTGTCCCTGTAGCAACATGATTCTCCCAAGGGCCTACCAAACCAACATTGACCTTGGATTTTTCTGGGATACCCAAATCGGAAGAATCTTGATATTCTGGACCTTTTGTTTTCCCTGATCCCGGTTTTCCCAAAAGGCACGAATCTGGTGTGCTCCCTATGAAAGAGTTGGAATAAAGTCAAAAGCTTCATAAGAATCAATAAAGATTGGAAGTGGACGGCCGATATCAGACAGAATGACTCTATCTAGTTTTTGATCCATGGCATTAGGAACATGGAGTCTTGAAATAGTCGACGTGCCAAGAGGCTCTTAGAACAAGGGCTTCAAAAAATGGAAACACCTCTCGAAACAACACATCAACCAATGGATCAACTTCGAGGATATTGATCCTAGTGTCAACATTACCCATGAAGAATGGAATATTCTACAAACCAGATGTCTTGCATGGGACCGCTCTAAAGTTCATCTTCTCATGGGGCAAGACTCCCCCTGCCCGCTGGGTCTCAAGTGGCATAATGGTAATTGCCTAACAAAAATCCCGAATATCAAAGGAAACATTGACTATCAGGTCAACCTCAATAAGAAGTGGTGCATATCATGGATGCGGTTGTAGTGGGACATGAAGTTCATGGCTATTTGGCACCCTCTCATAGAAAACAAAAAGTCTATCCTCTTATGGCAAATTCCTCATCAGGGAATCTGGACCAACCTAAAGGCTAGCAAAATTTGTGGGGCATCTTCATAGTGCAAGTGCTATCACCGGTCCATTGAAGATGTTGGTCACATCTTCTTTACTTGTCCCTACTCTGATAGGCTATGGCAGATTGTCGAAAAGAAAATTAGACTTCAGAAGCATATAAGTTGGAAACAAGCTATGCTCGGAGAAGCGATCAACTGCTCAGAAACTCTCTGGAATGCCATCAGAGGGGAGGTCCGTTGGAAGATCGCGTGGGAAAAATGTGCTTATAACTTTGGCGACTCCCCCAAAGAGTGGTTGATTGAGAAATCACTGTTCCTCCTTGGTAAAAGAATCCTCAAATGTAAGAAATCCCCCCCTTTCAGGCATCATAAAGTGCTCCTCCTAATCAACAACACGCTTAAACCTAAGTGGTCCCCACATGAGTGTGATGAGAGGGTGATTAACCTTATAATGCCATCTAAACTCTGTAAGATCTACCCGTTGTTGAGATATCAAGCTCAACATGTGATGATCTAGGATGACATATACGAGTTTTTCTTTTCTCTAACATGTATAGTCGTCACGCCGATATATGTCAGGGATACTTCATTGAGCTTTATTAGATTTATCTACCGAGAGTGATGGCACATTTGTTCCTTGCCAGCTCGCTCCTTCGGGGACATTAGGTTTTTCCTTATGTACTAATCTTTATATATTGCACTTGTTGTATTCCTGTTTTTAGGTCATTCTTGTACATTCCTTTTTATGTAATAGAAGAAGAAGAAGATCATTTTTCCTTGCCTCAATCTGTGTGTGTGCTTCTCCTTGAGAGTGAGAGTGTGTGTGTGAGCTCTCTTCCTTATCTCCTTCCTCGTGACATGGTATCAGAGCCAGCGTGGCTGTAGAGAGCTCGTGGAGAAGGCGACAGTGAAGAGTATGCAGCAAGGCGTGGAGAAAATGCGATTCACAAAGGACCTCTATTTGCTACGAAAATTGGCATGAAGGTAGAAGACCACAAGGTGGGGCCCACATAAAAACCAGGTCAATTTCAAAACTGTCACTTGCCTCGTGTTCGGCTACACTCATATATTCCAGATCCAGAATTTCAAGCGATTCCGTGTACTGTTGATACATGAAAACTGTGTTTTGCTAAGATCGAGAGAGAGAGAGAGAGAGAGACAGAGAGATATATATATATATATATAGAGAGAGAGAGAGAGAGACAAAGAGCATGTGTGTGTGCGATACCATTTCCAAATCTTATATATATATATATATATATATATATATATATATATATATATATATATATATATATATATATATATATATATATATATATATATGTGTGTATATATATATATATATATATATATATATATATATATATATATATATATAGAGAGAGAGAGAGAGAGAGAGAGAGAGAGCATGCGTGTGTGCGCTACCATTTCCAAATCTTATATAGCACCCATAGGACACCCAAATCCCACAAAGCAAGGATTGCTCAAAATTTGCTAGAAAATACTACAAAGAGGGTTCTTAACCCTTTCATCCTCCCTTGTGGGGGCCCACCTACTTCTAATCTTGTTGGTCTCGATGAAAAACACTTTATGAAGTCTAAGGGGGGGCTTCTAAAAATTGGAAATTCCAATAAAAGGGAAAAGAAACTTTCGATTGACCATTCTTTAGGAGGGCTAACAAAGTTGGCAACACACCTCTCTTTCCTCTCTTTCCAGATCTTTGAGAGGGTCTCACCTCATATAGCATTCCATAATGTTGAGGGACATCCGATCACTTCACCCAATAATGCTTGCTTCTAGTTGATTTGTCCCTACAACAACATGATTCTCCCAAGGGCCTACCAAACCAACATTGACCTTGGATTTTTGTGGGATTCTCAAATTGGAAGAATCTCGATATTCTGGACCTTTTGTTTTCCCCGATCCTGATTTTCTCAAAAGGCACAAATCTCCTGTGCTCCCTATGAAAGAGTTGGAATAAAGTCAAAAGCTTCATAAGAATCAGTAAAGATTGGAAGTGGGCAGCAGGTATTAGACAGAATGACTCTATCTAGTTTTTGATCCATGGCATTAGGAACGTGGAGTCTTGAAACATTCGATGTGCCAAGAGGCTCTAGAACAAGGGCTTTAGAAAATGGAAACACCTCTGGAAACAAGACACCGACCAATGGATCAACTTCGAGGATATTGATCCTAGTGTCAACATTACCCATGAAGAATGGAATATTCTACAAACCAGATGTCTTGCTTGGGACGGTTCTAAAGTTCATCTTCTCATGCGGCAAGAATCGCCATGCCCACTGGGTCTCAAATGGCATATGGTAATTGCCTATCAAAAATCCCCAATATCAAAGGAAACATTGACTATCAGGTCAACCTCAACAAGAAGTGGTGCCTACCATGGACGCAGTTGCAGTGGGACATGAAGATCATGGCTATCTGGCACCCTCTCATAGAAAACAAAAAGTCTATCCTCTTATAATAAATTCTTCATCCGGGAATCTGGACCAACCTAAACGCTAGCAAAATTTGTGGGGCGTCTCCCTAGTGGAAGTGCTATCACCTATCCATTGAAGATGTTGATCACATCTTCTTTACTTGTCCCTACTCCGATAGTCTATGGTAGATTGTCGAAAAGAAAATTAGGCTTCAAAAGCATATAAGTTGGAAACAAGCTCTGCTCGGAGAAGCGATCGACTGCTCGAAAACTCTCTGGAATTCCATAAGAGGGGAGGTCCTCTGGAAGATCACGTTGGAAAAGTGTGCTTATAACTTTGGTAACTCCCCCAAAGAGTGGTTGATTGAGAAATCACTTTTTCTCCTTGCTAAAAGAGTCATCAATTGTAAGAAATCCCCCCCTTTCAGGCATCATAAAGTGCTCCTCCTAATCAACAACACGCTTAAACCTAAGTGATCCCCACATGAGGGTGATGAGAGGGTGATTAACCTTATTTGTAATGCCATCTAAACTCTATAAGATCTACCCCTGCTATGTGGGACTTTGGGGGTGTTGAAGCTCAAAGTCAAGGACAAAGCATGGAAGCACATCAAAAGGTGGACACACGAGGAAAGGGAGCAAGTAGGGAGCTCCAAGAAGTGTATGTCAAATTTTCAGAAGAATCCCCTACAAAAATAGTGATTTTCATCACTAGAAACCATTGTAAATACCATTATCTATTTTTAGTAACTCCATTTTGTTCAAGCCGAGGAGTCCTCGAGCTTGAGGAGTATTAGAAGTACCATCGTACCAATTTTCATAATTTTTAGACTTCGTTTGAGCCCTCAAATAAGCCCTGGAACCTAATTTTTAACTAGGCCGGACACTAGGTCTGGACAGGGCCAAAACTAGTCAAAAAACTATAAAAAGAGCTAGAGAGCTCATTTTTGGGGTTAGCTTGTTAGAGAATAGAACTTTTGTAAGAGAACTCTTTTGCAATCTAAGCTTTCCATTGTTCCTCTCTTTGATCTTACTTTGTGCGCGTGTGTGTGTATGTGTGTGCATGTTTGTGTGCTTTCACTCACGCACTTGTGCCTTCACTTGCTCGTGGTCTTCATACCGGTCCTCACGTCTCCGCGGATTGACAAGTAAAGGAGGTGGTGCTTACGCTTGAGCTACACCAAATTTTGGCGCCGTTGCCGGGGAGAGAGCTTCGAGGACGAGCGTTGTGATGGTAAGATCGTAGATTTGCGACGTTGGAAGGTAAAAAAACTGTCATTTCAGTTCATTTTCTGTTTTTTCCTCTTCATCTTCATCATCATCATCATCTCCACCTTCTTCCATCTTCTTCTTCATAGAAAATTCTTGTTTTTTAGTGCATTTTCACCATCTTCATACCATTTTTCATGCATTATTGTGTGGGAAGGAGTTAGGAGAAGCAAGGGAGAGCAAGCGCTGTGTTTTTTTCATGATTTTCTGCTCATACGGAGCTCGCCATAGCCGGCGCTCAGAAATTTGAATTTCCCGCCAAAAAACGCGATTCTGTGATGAAAATCGCGATTCTGTGAAAATTCAAAATTTTTTGAAAAATCACGATTTTCAGTTTTCCCGCCTAAAAGTTGGTTGAAAAGAATCGCGATTCTGTGTTTTTTCTCAAAAAAAAAAAAAAAAAAAAAAAACACGATTCTCTGCTCAAAATCGCGATTTTCAAAAAAACACGATTCTCTGCTCAAAATCGCGATTCTCACCAATCACGATTTTCAGCAAAAACACGATTTTGAGAAAAACACGACTTTCTGCTCAAAATCACGATTCTCACAAATCACGATTTTCAGCGAAAAATACGATTTTGAGAAAAACACGATTCTCTATGACAAAATCGCGATTTTCATGCCAAAAACACGATTTTGTGAAAAAGGCGATTCTGTGAAAACACGAATTTTTGCTCAAAATCGCGATTTTCAAAAACACGATTTTGTGCTCAACATCGCGATTTTCATGTGAAAAATACGATTTTCAAAAAACACGATTCTTTGCTCAAAATCGCGATTCTCACCAATCACGATTTTCAGCAAAAACACGATTTTGTGAAAAACACGACTTTCTGCTCAAAATCGCGATTTTCACAAATCACGATTTTCAGCCAAAAATACGATTTTGAGAAAAACCCGATTCTGTGGAAAAACACGATTCTCTGGGACAAAATCGCGATTTTCAAGTCAAAAACACGATTTTGAGAAAACACGAATTTTTGCTCAACATCGCGATTTTCATGTCAAAAACACGATTCTGAGAAAACACGATTTTCAGTCAAAAACACGATTTTGTGAATCACGATTCTCTGAGTCAAAATCGCGATTTTCAGAAACACGATTTTGTGATCAACATCGCGATTTTCAGAAACACGATTTTGTGATCAACATCGCGATTTTCAGAAACACGATTTTGTGATCAACATCGCGATTCTCTGAAACACGATTTTGTGATCAACATCGCGATTTTCAAATCACGATTTTCTGCTCAAAATTGCGATTTTCAAAAACACGCTTTTGTGCTCAACATCGCGATTTTTTTGACTTCACAGCATCGCGATTTTCAGAAAGTTCACAAAATCGCGATTTTCTCCAAAGGTCCTGTTTGCCTGTTTTGACCCCCAGGAGCCTGATTTGACATAACTTTCTCATCCAAAGTCCATTTTTTGAGCTCTATAGCTCGTTGGAAAGCTCGTTTCAAATCCTACATGGTCTCAACTGTTTTTTTCAAGAATAATGCGTTGATTTTGAGATAGGATAATTTGAAGTTGACTCTCAGGTGGGACTAGGGAACCAAGGGGGCTTTAAAGAATTTTGAACCATACCAAAGGGAAAATTTGGACTCTTGACTAAAGCTTATGAACCTGAGATCTGGTAGACACTTAGGCAAGGATAAACAAAGCATTAGATCTTCTGAGGCTAGTGTCAACCATACATCTAAGTCTTGGACACAACAACTAAGTGGTGATCTTTTACTAAGTTCAGACACAAGTGATTCAGAAATGTCTTTTAGCATGGGAAAACCTGCAGGTGGCTCAGGGACTGCCCATCTACAAACACCGGAAGGTCCCTATAAGACACAGTTGGAATATATTCGGACCAATCAATTAGGTGCTCGCATCTATGAAGATGGTCTGAGGCGATCAGTGGTCCAACTCAAAAATCCAGATCAATCCTTGGGACTTGAACACCCGGTGGTCAAGTTCGAAGAGGGTTCATACATCGATAAGGAAGGAACCATGTATGTGGTCACCAACCTACCAGATAGGACTGATGAGTTTGGAAATGTCATTCCTGAGAATGAAATAGGAGACCTAGAACAAGGAAACGTAGGACAAGGACCCCAGACTCCTAGAGGTAAGTCAGTTTTAACCCGAGTGATCACTCCGGACTGGATCGCTCAAGACAACAAAAGCATAGAACTATTTTTGAATAGAGAAACAGAGGAAGCCTTTTGGAGGTTCAAGCCAGATCAACCTAGCCAATTGGGCATAGTTATCATCTATGAATTCAAAGATCCTGAGATACCAGGCAAAGTTGTCTACGTAGATAACACATCAGAGAAAATTTTCTTGGTAACAGAACATGATAGACATGCATATACTTGGAAGAATGAAATGATTTTCCCCCCACCAAGATCCAATGTTTCCCATGGCCTCCAAGGGGTAGGATCATCCCAGGCTCATGAAGCCCAGAGAGAAAGAACTAGAGAGAGACCTGAGGTAAGCCTTGCACACACCGTGGGCAGGAATAGATCAGGATATGAAAATGAAAGACCTGAAAGAGAGAGACATCAAGCACATAGGCAACAAAGAGATGAACAGGATTTTCCTTTGCCTAGACCCCGGGAGTACCCAAGAACCCTTAAACCCAGTCACGTGATCAAGGCAATGAAGAACTATTTCGATGGGACAGGGGATCCTTATGATCATGTGGCCGAGTACAAACAAGTGCTGAGAGCCGAACAAATTGAGGACTGGTTCACCCAGTACGAGGCATTTGGTTTGACCCTTAAAGGCACTACCTTAGCTTGGTTTCAACCATTGAGTAGAAACAGCTATCGCGATATAGGTCAACTGCTAGACGAATTCATTGTAGAATTTTCCAAGAGTGGTATCAGGCATAACACATCGTCCCTGATCCATAGTTTCAAGCAGACACCCCAAGAAACAGTGCGACTAGCAGGTAGAAGGTTCAGACAGTACCTAGAAAGATGCCCTGCTCCAGAGCTACCCACACCAGCCAAACAAGTGGCTTTGTTTTTAGATGGCTTACTGAGCACAAAGTTAAGATCCTATGTATACTTGAAAGATCCTAGATCCATAGAAGAGTGTGTGCGGACGTGCATAGACATAGAAGATAACTTGGGTGAGGAGTTAGGATTGTCCAAACTCTACAAAGATTCGGATAGTTCTACTAGTCATACTTCAAAGATCTCCACAGAAATAGAAGAGATAGCTGAGCAAGTTGCCAAGAAGCTGGGAGTCCAAAATAAACAAACACAGAGAGTCACTTCATTGGATCGGTGCTATACTTGCGGAGGTGACCACATGGCTAATGTATGCCCAATGCAAAACCAAAACATTAGAGAAGGGAATGCTCCATATTGCACTATTGAGAGAAAATACACAAACCACACGGCTCAAGATTGTCCCTACAATAGGTAGGCTGTTAGACAAAATTATCAGCAACCTTACCCACAAGGTAGGTATCAGAATCAATACCAACAGCCATATTATAGACCACAACAGCAGTATCAGGTACCATATAGGCCACAACCTGTCTTGGGAAACCAACCACCAGCTCCAGCCAACGTGATTCCAGTCAAGTATGCTGTGGGAGAGGAAAATCCAAATAGAGCATTGGTGCCCCTAACCCCATGGACACCAGATAATGATTCTCATGCTCATAGTTCAGACTACTCCCATGAAGGTAGTCCACATGCGTATTACACAGAGTCACCTGAACATAGTGAGATTTACTCGTATCAATATGAGGCACCGCCTATGGAGCAAAATTGGGAGCCAGAATACTCCAATGTCATGTACACAAATCCTAACCCTAGGCCCCAGTTGAGACAAATGAGACCACAAGCCCCTAGAGGATCTTGTTTCAGATGTCATGGTGACCATTTCATTCGTGACTGTCCCCACCCACCATCTCCGAGTCAAGGACAGGCTATCACAATACAGGCTTTTTGTCCTGATTGTGGCAAAGACCATCTCCCCAGAGATTGTCCAAGAAACCCCTCTAGTGCACCCAAGATTACACCCATTAATGTGGTAGGCTTAGTGGCAGATCCAAGTTCAAGTAGTAGCAATGTGGCTCCTATACAGGCTGTCACTAGAGCACAAGCCTTAAAACAGGATAAACCAGTAGAACAATCAGAGTCGAGTGAATCGGGAGAGCCTAGTAAGAGGAAAACAAGAACATGGAAGGATACCAGAGAGAAGGCCAATCGCAAGTGGAATAAAAAGTTATCGGAACTAGAAGAAAGCTTAAAAGAAGCGAAAACAAAAATAGAAGACATTGCATCTCAAAGCCCCTCGCATGCCCAAACTCCATCTACTCCACCTCATCCTACCCCACCACCCATTGTAAATAGACCGCAACCAGGGTCTGTTCTTGCAGATCCAACCCCAGAAGGCTTGGACATGATGTTCAAGGCCTACCAGGCTCGACTTCAAGAAGGGCCTACAGCGGCAAACCTAGACAAGAGTTACCCTAGAGCAGATTTAGAGATTGAACGGATGAAAATGTGCATGAAAATGGTAGAACAAGCTCAAGCCATACTTGAGACTAGTCAAAAGTTCAATCAGACAAACTCTATCAAATCAGATTTGCATTTCCAGGGCTTACTAGAACGATTAGAGCAGTTGGTAAACAAACCACAAGTTTCTCTACCTCCACAGGCTCAACCAGTTATTGAAAGAGGAAGCTCACCACCAAGGGGAGCTTATGTTCCTAATTCCACGGATGCTGGAATACCTCCTTCTATTCAACAATACTCTCAAGAGTTCTTGCGGGAAATACAAGAGGAGAAATGGGCCAAGGAGAAGGGTAATTCCCCTCCTATTCGTGAGATTGATGATCTTCATGATCAATTTCCCCAAGACATTCCATCTATTTACGAAGATGAAGCAGAACAAGAAGACGAAAGATTAGATTTTGAATCTAATACCTTAGAAGAACTGCCTCAATTTCCAGGCCCATGGGAATCTGAATCACTCCAGATTAGAGCTCCCACAATACTAGTAAGAAATGAAGACTCAGTGGTTCCAAGGAACACGGATGTCGTGAAGAACACTAAGGTTCAGTGTCATCTCACTGTAGAAGAGTTGCTCAAAGCAAAACCTGAGTTATGGAATCATGTGAAGGATCAGGTCCCAGAACTTGAGTCCAATATGCCAAAAGCAGGCTCTAAGCAAAGGGTACCAGAGATACCTCTAGACAAAATAGGGGACATGTGTGAGGGTGAAGAAGGTAATACTTATCTTCCAATCACCTACCAAGGTTACACAACCAAAGCAATCATAGATTCAGGTGCTGGTGTTGCTATTGCGACCACCTCCTTGTGGAAGCAATGGGGCAAGCCCACATTAAGACCAACTAGAATGAAGCTTCAAATGGCTGATGGTCATTTTGAAAGACCTCTAGGATTGCTAGAAGGGATCACTCTAACCACTTGTGGTGTAGAGTTTGAGCACACATTTGCTATATGTGACTTTGAGAAAAATAATGTCTATGAGATGATCCTAGGAAGACCCTTCCTACGACAATTGCAAATAGTACAGGATTGGGGAACTAACTCCTTGTACTTACAGCACTTAGGGGTTACCACCAAGGTCAATTTGAAGGATTACACCTTCAGAGATGTACCACCCCTACAGTGGAATTCTATCCACAAAGTGAAAGAAGATTCCATCTCTGTGCATTCTGAAAGTTCACCTGATCCATCATGGCTGCATGAAGATACTCATTTGTGGATGTGCAAAGTCGCAAAGGAAGAGGAAAAATGTTTAAAGGCAAGGGAAGAAGGAACTTCACTAGGAGATAGACCAGTTAGAGACCCAGCCTACACACCGATGATCTTTCCAGATGAGGAGTTTGAGCCTCATGGCTGGCCAGAAATCTTAGCCACCATGGACATTGCTGTCAATGAGGAACAGTGGACACCTCATTGTGATGAGGAGGGATATGATATCTCAGTGTTCATGTGTCAACCCTTGCTAGAAGAATGTGACCCTAGTGATGTCATAGAAGAAGAAGAGAATGACGATGATCTGGAGTCTATTGTGATGGATAGTTGCTTTAACTCAGAGCAGCACTATCTAGAAGATATAGGAGTGTTCACCCAGAAAGAAGAAGAACCTCTCACAAGTATTAAAACCGTAAACTCAAAGGATGGAAGTGAGAGTAGTCAAAAGAAAAAGAAAAGAAAAGCAGTGAAACAAGAAAAGGAGGAATCATTGTTTGAAGTACCAGAAAACTTCAAGAAATATGAAGTTGACGACCGCAAAATTTTGGTACGAATGCCTAAGAGAGAGGCCATCATAGGAGAATCATATGATAATAAAGAAAAGACCAAGAAGATTGTAGTGACCATTGAAGAGAACGAAGAGAGATGCACATATATAGGAGATGACCTAAGTGCAAGAGAAGAAATGGAGCTCATAGCTCTATTAAGGGAATATAGGGATGTGTTTGCATGGCACTATAGAGACTTGAAAGGGGTAGATCCAAGAATTTGCTCTCATACTATCCCCATGACTGCTGATGCTAAGCCCACCAAACAGAAGCCCTACACATATAATGATACCTATGCAGCCAAAATCAAAGAAGAAATTGATAGGTTGATTGAGGCTGGATTCATCTATGAGATTGAGCATACCGAATGGGTGTCCCCCATTGTTGTGGTACCCAAGAAGAACGGGAAGTTGCGAGTGTGTATTAACCTTAAAAAAGTTAATGCCGCTACGATTAGAGATAGTTATCCACTTCCAATCACAGAACACCTTTTGGAGCGTGTTGCAGGCAAGGAAGTTTATAGCTTCCTTGATGGATTTTCAGGTTACAATCAAGTAGCCATTGCCCCAGAAGATCAACACAACACAGCTTTTGCTACAGAATGGGGAATCTTTGCATTTCGGGTGATGCCATTTGGGCTCACCAATGCACCTGCAACATTCCAAAGGCTCATGTGTCATGTCTTCAAAGAGTTCTTGCGAAAGAGCTTAGAAGTGTATGTGGATGATTTATGTGCTCATTCCCAAGAAAGAAGGGTTCACATCCCTGAGCTCAGACAAATCTTCAACAAGTGTAGAGAATATCGAGTGTGTCTGAACCCAGAAAAGTGTGTGTTCATGGTGCGTCAAGGTAAAATCCTCGGTCATATTGTTTCTAAGAATGGAATCTCAACGGATGAAGATAAGGTACGAGCCATAGCGGAGCTGCCAAGGCCAAGGAATGTTAAAGAGGTACAAGCCTTTATGGGCCATTGTGGATATTACCGTAGGTTTATCCACATGTACGCGATCATAGCTAGACCCCTTTATGCCTTGTTGTCTAATTTTGAGTGGAACGACGAATGCGAGAATTCTTTCAATGAACTGAAGAAACGTTTGTGCACAGCACCAATATTGACCACTCCTGATTGGAATAAGCCATTCCATGTCCATGTGGATGCCTCCAATCATGCCGTAGGATGTGTGCTAGCACAACCCACAGGTGAAGGGAATTTAGATTTGCCCATAGCATATGCTAGTAGACAACTGAACCCAGCCGAAAGAAATTATACCACAACCGAGCGAGAAGGGTTAGGCATGGTATATGCTGTAAAAAAGTTTAGACACTATTTATTGGCCAACAAGTTCAAGTTTTTTACTGATCATCAAGCTTTGTTATATTTGGTCAATAAACCTTGCAATACTGGACGCTTAGTAAGATGGTTCCTCTTACTAATGGAGTATGACTTTGAAGTTGTTGTCAGGAAAGGTAGAACCCACCTTCGGGCAGATCACCTTTCTCGCATCACTTCAGGAGAGTCACCGCAAGGAGTGTCTGACGAATTACCCGATGCTTATCTGTTCAATTTAGAAGTTGTTCCTAAATGGGCAAATAAGTTGGTACCAGTCCTAACCTTTGGCCCTGCAAATAAGAATGTGAAAACATCACAAGAAGAAATTGTAAAATCACAAAAATATCACATATTAGCAGGAAGCATGTACAAACAAGATACGGAGGGCGTATTAGCTTGTTGTGTCGAGGATGATGAACATAGTAGTTGGTTACAACAAGCTCATGAGGGATTGCTAGGAAATCACTATTCTAAACAACGAACATTGCAGAATTTGAAACGTTTAGGAGTGTATTGGCCTAGCATGGACAAAGAAATACATGAGTGGATCAAGAATTGTCCAATGTGCAGAGAGAGACCCCCAGTGGAGCATGCGACCCTTTATCAAGTATCATTAATTCCAGATTGGAGTGCTCCATTGGTAGAGTTTATGAGATCGGGAAGATTACCCAAAGAGGCCAGTCTAGCAAGAAGACGAAGTATGGAGCAAGAGGCTCAAGGCTATGCCTTAGTAGGAGAGAACCTATACTGAAGAGGTAAAGATGGTTACTTAAGACTGTGCGTTCATGAATCAGACTATTTAAAGGTCTTAGAGACTGCACACAGTGGTGTTGCAGGTGGACATTTTGGTCCTGACCGAGTGATTAAGACCATTCTATTCTCAGGACTTTGGTGGCCCACTCTTCATATGGATGCACATACCTATGTGAAGAAATGTGACACATGCCAACGTGCACAATACCCAGTTAGAAAAGACGAGATGCCTTTGAGGCCAATGATGGGAGGGCGTGCATTTTCCAAGTGGGGCATAGACTTCATAGGTCCTATTAATCCCCCTGCTAGAAACTCCCATGCAGAGTATATTATTGTAGCCACAGATTACCTTACCAAGTGGGTAGAAGTGAAAGCCACAACAAAGAATGATGCTCAGACTACGGCTAAGTTCTTATTCGAGAATGTGTTCACGAGATATGGACTACCAATAGAGTTGGTGAGCGATAGAGGCACACACTTCTTGAATGAAGTCATTGAAAATCTTCTCCAAGAATTTTTGGTGATACATAAGAAATCCGCCCCCTATCATCCACAAGCCAACGGACAAGCCGAAAGCACCAATAAGATCCTCTGTAACGTATTGACAAAATTGGTAAATAATAAACGCTCTGATTGGGACAAACAACTTCATCATGCTGTTTGGGCTTATCGAGTTGCCTACAAAACGGTACTCAACGCCACCCCATTTCAGATGGTCTTTGGACAGAATGCGGTGCTACCACTGGATTTCTTAATCCCTGCTTTAAGAGTAGCACAAGAGTATGAGTGGAATGGGCATGAATTGTCCTCTAGGATCTTTGATCTCGAACGCTTGGGTGAAACGAGGCTACGAGCGGCAGCAGGCATCTACGCTGCAAAGAAGAGGCAAAAGGCATACTTTGATGCTCACATCAAGGATAAGGGATTGAAAGAGGGAGATCTAGTGTTGGTATACACACTAAAACAACATGCCCGTAAGTTGGAAAAAAGAGGATACGGACCCATGATCATTAATAGAATTTCCACCAGTGGTGCAGTTCAGTTGGCCACTCTAGAAGGAGATATCTTGCCAAACTATATTAGTGGCTGTAGAGTCAAGCTATATCAAGAACCTCTTACTGAGGATATGCTAATGAGACTCAACACTGCGAAGAAGCGAAAAGAAGAAGAGTTAAGAGTGAGAGAAGAAGCACAGGTAGAGGCCAGAGAGCGTATTAGGCGAAATAAGTTAAGACGATTAGGCCTAGAAGTCAACTCAAAAGCCCCAAAATATCACATGGATATGTGTCAAAAGTCAGACATAGCGACTTCTCAGGTCATTGACCGAAGACCCTTTGTGACCATAGAGATAGGACAAGGGAAGGGTGCAAGGACGGTGAAAGCATTGATTGACTCAGGTGCAGCAAGTAGTGCAGTTAGACTTTCCTACTGCCAAGACTTGGGGTTGAACATCAATCCCATAGAAGCTTATCTCATAGGATTGGGAGGTATGGAAACCCCTTGTTTGGGCGAGGTGGAACTTCCCATCTACCTTCAAGATGTTCCAATGAAAGTCAAAGCGCTAGTATGTCAAGATGAGAACCTTACAGAACCACTTGTCTTGGGTCAAGATTGGATCTATGACCATGCAGTTAACTTAAACCTAAGAAGTCAAATTCTTCAAGTTTGGGTACATGAACAATGCATTACATTAGAATTAGAGAACTGCATGCTCCTAGACCATGGCACCACACACTCTCTTAGTTCTTCCAAGACTAATCATATGAAAGAAGATGTTGTATGTGTCAAAAGCTCTATGATGCAGAAGGAGTCAATCGTGGAAGACCAGGTTCGAAGGCGGGTGGATCTTTCTTCTTCTCCAAAGAATCAAGTAGCCACAGTAGTGAGTCCACCTCACAAGCAAACACAACCGTTCACGACAACTGCTACATCAAATAGAAAGACACCATTCGATAAAAAAGCAGTTCCGAGCATGAAGCAGATATGGGTACGCAAAGGAGAGCAACCACCAGCCTTGCCCCCACAAATCCCATCCAGGCACACCAACCAGGCCAGAAGACGAAGGAAGCAGCTCAGACAAGCTCAATCACAAGGTATCCAACAAGTTTGGGTGCCTAAGAAGTTAGCTGCAGCTCAACAAGGGCAATTACAGATGTGGGTACCTAAGAAGCTCTTACATCCACAACAACCTATGTTCTCCCACATGCGAAAGGTCTCACCCAAGAAGCCAAAAAGAGAAGAGGGTAAGAACCACGTACAGAGACCGAAAGAAGATCAAATCAGCTCTTCAAGCAAAGTAGGAAGACGTGCAAAAAGGATATGGGTTTGGAAGCCAAAAGTACAAGCAGCCTCCATCGCACCAAAACATCAACCACACTGGATACCACAGTTCAGAAAGCATCCAAAGAGAAAGACGTCTGAAGTGACCTCTACAGTGCCAAATGATGTTCTAAAATGGACTCCAATAAGGAGGATTACATCAGTTCGAGACTCAATGGATACCTCCACCAAGGTCGGCCTCAACCTCTACAAATAACATCGAAAGCCTCGAACGAGCAACAACCATGTGCTCCTTGCACAACCCTGTCTTTTGCACCATTCAGGTCATGCATTTCCAAAGTATGCATTAATATAGGGCCACATTACACGGCCGTGCATAGACACACTTGTGAATCCCATGCACAAGAGCACAGTGACATATGTCGAATGTTTCTATTGATACTAACTTTTGTGTTCTTGTTTTGTGACATTCTGTTCCTAAAAAAAAAAAAAAAAAAAAAAAAAAAAAGGGAGAAAGAAAAATGGGAGAAGGTTTGGCTTATGAAACATGAATGAGTCATGCTTAGTTGCAGGTGGAACTGTTGATTACTAGGCATTTATCAATTTGGCTAGAAGTGTGTCTCGGCCAGCAGTGAGATTATTGTTGCCTTATCTGGTAGAGGACAAGCATTTGGCATGAACATGGCATCTACAACTATGATTTTCTCTTACCATGGTAGGAATGAAGAGCTTGAAGGTCCGCAACTTGAGTGATGCTTAACTGCTTCATGTACCAGAGCATCCAAGGAGATATCTGCAAAAGGTAGTTCTGGAGGAGAAGACTCCTGCATATGGTGAGCTAAAGAGAATATGTGAAACTCATCTTGGTGTAGTTACCCGATGTTGCTTGCCAAGGAATATAAAGCAATTCCTTTCTCAGTATTTCCTGAACCAGTATGGAACAGTAGCACTGGTGAATGGTCTATGTCAATCAGCATGGTAATCTCTTAGAAACCGGCACGTGTCCAATATTCCTCTGAGTGTCAATATAGGGAAGTGAACGTGCATGAGCCCAAGCTCAGAAATGCACATTATTAGTGACAAATTTTGCTTTGAAAAGAGGAGAGGGGATCCACCACTCAAAAGATCTCATCAGTGGACAATCAACATGGACATTCATCAACAAGGTTCCATCCCAAAGGCCGAGTGTACAACACGAAGAGGCAAACATCCATCAACCTTCGCCATGGTAAGTATCTTTACTCTGGAAACACCATAACCATGATAGTTTAGGAAACCTCTTCGTCAGCATACCCTTGAGCACTTAGCTCAAGACCCGCAATCTTTGCACCATACTTCTTCCAATGCATTTTCCAAGTAAGCATGCGTAGGGCTACATTACAAGGCCGTGCACAAGGCACATACTTTTTTCAACCCAGGCACGAACACACTTACCCATCATTCATTATGGGTTATGAGTAGTTGGCATGAATGCTCTCAACATCATCTTTAAAAGAGCTAGCGGACATCTTGGGAACAACATCCATATCTCGGAAGCAAATTGAAGCCAGTAGTTGCTCCAAATCACTCTTGACAACCTCTTCTCAGCAACTTGCAGTTTTGAAAGCTCACAACGACACATTCTTGCTGGAATCCAAGGAACCAGCTTATACAACGGATGGACACCACCTCTCAAAGCACTACACAGAACAGCCCTTCCAACAAGGGTCTGTCAGGGACGACAGACTCGAGAGGGGGGGGGAGTGTTGAAGCTCAAAGTCAAGGACAAAGCATGGAAGCACATCAAAAGGTGGACACACGAGGAAAGGGAGCAAGTAGGGAGCTCCAAGAAGTGTATGTCAAATTTTCAGAAGAATCCCCTACAAAAATAGTGATTTTCATCACTAGAAACCATTGTAAATACCATTATCTATTTTTAGTAACTCCATTTTGTTCAAGCCGAGGAGTCCTCGAGCTTGAGGAGTATTAGAAGTACCATCGTACCAATTTTCATAATTTTTAGACTTCGTTTGAGCCCTCAAATAAGCCCTGGAACCTAATTTTTAACTAGGCCGGACACTAGGTCTGGACAGGGCCAAAACTAGTCAAAAAACTATAAAAAGAGCTAGAGAGCTCATTTTTGGGGTTAGCTTGTTAGAGAATAGAACTTTTGTAAGAGAACTCTTTTGCAATCTAAGCTTTCCATTGTTCCTCTCTTTGATCTTACTTTGTGCGCGTGTGTGTGTATGTGTGTGCATGTTTGTGTGCTTTCACTCACGCACTTGTGCCTTCACTTGCTCGTGGTCTTCATACCGGTCCTCACGTCTCCGCGGATTGACAAGTAAAGGAGGTGGTGCTTACGCTTGAGCTACAGGGGGTCCCGTGGGCACTAGTCCCCTTCATTTGTACTTTTCCTTTCCTTTTATTTAATACAAGTCTGGGAGAGTAGGCTTAGGCGAAATTTCCTTTATATTTAAAAAAAAACATTGACCTTGGACATCAAAAGAAGTGGTGTCCCAATTCCTTATTGCTATGAATGCATTGTTTACACCATGGAGGGCCTCTGCAAATTTTGCAAGCTTTAACATTGGTCCAAATTCCCTAGTGGAGGATTTTTCACATAAGACTTGATTTTGTTTATCTCCATAAGGGGATGCCATAGGGATTGGAACTTAAAATTGCATGTAAAACTCGACCAACCGGAACACCATCTCCTATTAAGTGTGAGACGAAAGTCCACATTCTTCTTGAATCTCAAAATTTGATTAATACTATGTTTTTTGTGTCATTTAAGACCCTCAAGATGAGGGGATTCATGCACAATAAGGAGGCGAGTCCTCGAGCACTCTCAAGCATTGAATTTTCTTTGCAACAGGCACCATTCTTCAAAGTCCACTCTCCTAGCTAGGTCAATGTCTTCAAGTGAAATCCATTGGCAAGCTTCTTGATTCCATAGGTCTTTCCACAAATGAAAGCCTTTGTTCCAAAGCTTTCTAGCTTTTTGGAGGTTCCAAGACTCAACTTCTTTGATGCCCTTGATAGGAACTAGATTGAATCATTTTGTCTAATATCATCTGCCCATTTCCAATTTTCATTGATCTTGATAAACTGTTTCACCTTGTTCAAACTCTTCCAGAGAGAGCAAACTTAGCTTGATCCCCTAGGTTTTGTTGGTGCAGACCAATCACCAATTGAAGATTTGAAGGACAAAGAATGGAGATAAGAACAATTCTTGAAGCAAAGAAGGTGGACACATTCACAGGATGAATGATTTGTACACATATGTACATTAGTGAAGACATAGATCACTTAGAGTTTTCAATAGTCATAAACTTGTACATATTTGCCTATAAATACTTGGAAAAAATGTCGGGGCAATAGAGGAGACAATAGGAGATCATGAGAATAGTGTATTGATAAGTTGTAAGTGTCATTAGACACATGAGAAGTGAGTTGAAATTTTTCTCTCACTCAGTTGTAAACTTCTGAGAAATAGAAGGAAAAATTGCACCCGATGTTTCTGTGTTTTCTCCTCGTGTGGTAGATCTTTTGTGAATTCCTTTTGGAGATATCTAAGTCCAAAGTTAATCAATCTATGGCTAGAGTTTGAGAGTCTAATTGTGATCAGGCTAAGAGAATTGTGTGTAGGAACATTTACATGTGAGAAAGTACTCAGTGGTTCCTGAAACAGGCGCAAATTTCGATCTTAATGATTTGATCATTTCTCACTCCACAGTTTAAAGTTTTGTGCAAGTAAGCACTTAATCTTTAAGTTGGAAGGTACGCTACTCGTGGCTAGAAGCATTTGCTTTAACGGGTTCTATACTGAGAGAATTAAAGTTAAGAAGTTAAGGGTGTCCAAATCGACTTCTCAGAAGCGCAGATTTAGACATAGCTGACTTGGTAAGTAGATTTCTCAAGATCTACTGAACCTTTTGAAGTATTTTGACTTGGAGAAGGTGCGCAATCTTTAGGCGACACCTTGTGCAAAGTTTCATTAAAAACTTTACACATTTACTCAGTCAATGAGCAAGATCTATGCAGCAGACTTTCTGAATAATTTCCTTCTTCACAGTTTAGTCAAGAAATTGATATTTTGTCATTGATCTCTTAAATTGGTGAAGGTTTTGACTTACTCTTGATATAGAGGTGTTCTAAATTCAAGAGTAGGTTGTTCTTTTGGAGATTAACACTCTCCATCAGTGGTATCAAAGCAGGAAACATCAAAATCAAGGAAAGGAGGATCCCGACTACTGCAGATTCAAGAAATTCAACAACTGAAGAACTAAAAGGTGAAAGCTTGAAGGCAAAGCTTGAGGAGGAGACCATACAACATCAAGAAAGACAAAAGGACTCTAATTTGAAGCAAAGGTATATATATTATTCATAAAGCTTGAAGATTTCAATACACAGGTGGACACAAGATGGGAGATTCTCTACAGATAGAGAAATTGGATAGGGAAAACTATCCTGCATGGTCAATGAGGATGGAAGCTCATCTTATGAGCAAAGATTTAATAGCTTACATCACAGGAGAAGAAGAGAAGCCACAGTTCAGAGATCCTAGTGTTCCAACTAGGGAAGAGTTAGCAGATTTGAAAAATTGGATGAAGAAAGATGCTCAAGCTAGGAGCATTATCTATATGGCAGTCAATGATTACTTGTTACCTCATATTCGAGGTCTTGAAAGTGCAACTGATATTTGGAATGCTTTGGAGGAGCATTTCCAGAATACTACTAAGTCAAGGAAGGCATCTTTATGGGCAGAATTTACAACTTTCAAGAAGAAGGCTTCTCAATCCATTTCAGACTATGTAACAAGGATGAAAGACATTGCAGATGCATTAGGAGCTGTTGATGAAGATATTGAGGAGGATAAATTGGTAAGGCAAATCCTTACAGGTTTGAGAGGTGATGACAAATGGAAGCCATTCATTTTGTCTACAGAATTATCACTTGATCATTTCACTCCTGATTTAAATCAGTTGCTAGGTCATATGCTAACATTTGAGCAGGATGTTAAAGGAGATGGTGACAAAAGTACAGGTCATGCAATGTACTCAAAGGACAAGAAGAAAGCTAACAAAGGAAAGCAACAATCAGGTGAAGATGAAGGTACAACTAGTCAAGCCAACTTCCTAAGAGGTAGAGGAGGTGGCAAAGGTAGAGGTAGAGGTAGGAACAACAAAGATGGAGCCAAAGCATGCTGGATTTGTGGTAAGACAAATCATTTAGCTAATGATTGTTGGCATAATAATCAAAGTAATGGAGGATACAATCAAAACTATAATTCAAGAGGAAGAGGTGGCAGAAATCAAAGAGGTAATTTCAGAGGCAGAGGTAGTAGGGGTTACTTTGGAAGAAATGCAGGTAGAGGTTTCCAAAGTCAAGAATACAACAACACCTACTACAATTATGCTTCAGATCAAAAGGAAGATTCAACATTGATAATGAATGCAACTTGTGAAAGGCAGAGTGAAGATCAAAGAGTCTTCTACATTGACTCAGGGTGTAGCAATCACCTGGGTGGTAATATAGCCTTGATGACTGATTTGGAGAATAAGGTATCTAATCATGTTGTTCAAACAGGTGACAACACAAAGCACAATGTGAAGTCAATTGGATCAGTGAAGGCCAAGGATGGTAGCACCTTATTGAGTAAGGTCTTGTATGTTCCTACAATTCCTAAGAATTTAATAAGTGTAGGACAAATTGTGGAAAAAGTTTATGAAGTAAGGTTCACTAATGAAGGAGTGTTTGTGGAAGACCCTAGCAATGGGTATAAAAAAAGAAAGAAGGAAGATTGTTCACATTGAAGATTCAAGGTAATGTTGGTCATGCCTTGTTCACTTATAGAGGAAATAAGATCTCTGAGTTAGATCTTTGGCACAAGAGACTTGGACATTTCAATGAAAGAGGTATTAAAGACATGATTAATAATGGTTCAGTGCTTGGATTGCCTAATGTTGCAGGTCAACATATGACATACAGATGTGAGGCATGTCAATTAGGTAAGGCTCATAAGCAACCCTACTCTAAGCATGGGTTTATGTATTCAGAGAAACTTGAGTTGGTACACACAGATGTGTGGGGACCATCAAAGGATTTCAGTATCAATGGTTCAAGGTATTATGTGATTTATGTTGATGATGCTACCAGATGGATCACTATCTATGTGATCAAAGATAAGTCAGAAGTATTCAATACTTTCAAACATTATCATATGTATGCAGAGAGAATTACAGGACATAAGTTGAAGAGACTAAGGTCAGATGGAGGGGGAGAGTATTTCTCTAATGAGTTCAGTGATTACTTGTGGAATGCAGGTATAAAAAGAGAGGTTACTTGCAGGTACTCTCCTCAACAAAATGGTGTAGCAGAAAGGAGGAATAGGACTCTTGTTGAGTTTGCAAGGTCCATGATGAAGGAGAAAAATTGCCCAAATTATTTGTGGGCTGAGGCTGTGAATACAGCTACTTATTTGGTCAATAGGCTACCTTGTAAAGCTTTGCAAGGAATGACACCTTATGAGGCATGGTGGGGTAAGAGACCTACACTAGACCATTGCAAAGTATTTGGATGTTTGGCCTATGCATATGTGCCATCACAATTAAGGCACAAATTGGAACCTAAAGCTGAAAAATATGTGTTTATTGGTTATGATGATAAGCAGATGGGATACAGGTTGTGGAATCCATCCACAAAACATTTTCTTGTATCAAAAGATGTTACATTTGATGAGCAAGATACTTGGTATGCAGGTACTATCACTATTAATACAGATGATGAAGAAGTTGTGAGCCAAAGGAAAGGTAAATCAAAGGTTCAGATATTTGATGAACAAGAGAATAATGAAGTGCAGGTTGAAGTGGAAGAAACACCAAGATTTGATCCTGAATATGAAGAACCAGAAACCTCAAGAAGTGGAGAACTTAGGAGGTCTACAAGGAACAAATGGCAACCTACAAGGTATAGCTATGATACTTCATTTTTGGCTACCAAAGATTATGCTTACATGATTAAAGCAGATGAAGACCCTTCTACATATGAAGAGGCAAAAGGTAAAGAAAATTGGGAGAAAGCTATGCAGGAAGAATATGATGCATTAATGGAGAATCAAACATGGGATTTGGTTCCAAAGCCAAATAGTCAGAAGATCATTGGATGTAAGTGGGTTTATAAGACAAAAAGATTTGCAGATGGAAGTGTGTCTAGGTACAAAGCTAGACTTGTTGTCAAAGGGTTTGCTCAGACATATGGTGTTGATTATGATGAGACTTATAGTCCTATGGCAAAGATGACAACTATCAGGACACTTATAGCTATTGCTGCATGTAAAGGTTGGAAGTTATGTCAACTTGATGTAAAAAATGCTTTTTTGAAAGGTTACATTTCAGATGAAGTTTTCATGGAGCAACCTCAAGGATTCAGAGATGGAAGATATCCAGATTATGTGTGTAAGCTCAAGAGAGCTTTATATGGCTTGAAGCAGGCCCCAAGGGCATGGAACTATAGACTTGTAAAGTTCCTAAAAGAGCTTGGATTTCAAGTATCAAAAGCAGATAGTAGCTTGCTTGTCAAAGCAAGTGATGATGGGTTTATTTACATGTGCATATATGTTGATGATATCATACTTACAGGTACAGATGAGAAAGGCATTCAATGCTTAAAGAAGCAAATGGAGAAAGAGTTCAAAATCAGTGATTTGGGAGACTTGTCATACTTCTTGGGCATGGAGATTTCATACACTCAACATGGAGTGTATGTGACTCAAGAAAGGTATTTGAGAAACTTGTTAATCAAGTTTAAAATGGATGATTGCAGGGTAGCACCTACTCCAATGGAGGTGAATCACAAATTAAGCAAATTTGGAGGTGAAGAGTTCAAGGACATGAAGCAATATCAGAGTTTGGTTGGTAGTCTTATCTATGCTACATTAACTAGACCTGATTTATCATATGCAGTTGGGGTTTTGTCTCAATTCATGCATTGTCCTAGGAAAGAGCATTGGATTGCAGGTCAAAGAGTGTTGAGGTACATTAAGGGTACACTCAAAGAAGGTTTGTATTATGGTTTTACATCAGATACAAATATCAAGATCTATAGTGATGCAGATTGGGCAGGTAATCCAGATGATAGAAGGTCAACCTATGGATACATGTGTTATGTGGGAGATAAGTTAATCTCCTGGTGCTCAAAGAAGCAACATACAGTTGCTTTGTCATCTACAGAAGCAGAATACAAAGGCATGGTTGAAGCTGCAAAAGAAGTGATATGGCTTAAGACTCTAATGAAGAGTTTTGACACTATACAGAGCATACCTATCATTTATGGTGATAACATGAGTTCATTATATCTAGCTGCTAATCCTGTTTTTCATGCCAGGACTAAACACATTGAGATACAGTATCACTTTCTAAGAGAGAAGGTGATGGATAAGAAGATTGAAGTCATACATACTTCAACAAAAGATCAGATAGCTGATATGCTTACAAAGAGCTTGGATGGACCAAAGCTACAGAAGTTTAAAGACATGGCAGGTATAAAGAAGATAAGAGAAACCTCAATTGATGATTGAGGGGGAGCTGTTGGTGCAGACCAATCACCAATTGAAGATTTGAAGGACAAAGAATGGAGATAAGAACAATTCTTGAAGCAAAGAAGGTGGACACATTCACAGGATGAATGATTTGTACACATATGTACATTAGTGAAGACATAGATCACTTAGAGTTTTGAATAGTCATAAACTTGTACATATTTGCCTATAAATACTTGGAAAAAATGTCGGGGCAATAGAGGAGACAATAGGAGATCATGAGAATAGTGTATTGATAAGTTGTAAGTGTCATTAGACACATGAGAAGTGAGTTGAAATTTTTCTCTCACTCAGTTGTAAACTTCTGAGAAATAGAAGGAAAAATTGCGCTCGATGTTTCTGTGTTTTCTCCTCGTGTGGTAGATCTTTTGTGAATTCCTTTTGGAGATATCTAAGTCCAAAGTTAATCAATCTATGGCTAGAGTTTGAGAGTCTAATTGTGATCCGGCTAAGAGAATTGTGTGTAGGAACATTTACATGTGAGAAAGTACTCACTAGTTCCTGAAACATGCGCAAATTTTGATCTTAATGATTTGATCATTTCTCACTCCACAGTTTAAAGTTTTGTGCAAGTAAGCACTTAATCTTTAAGTTGGAAGGTAAGCTACTCGTGGCTAGAAGCATTTGCTTAAACGGGTTCTATACTGAGAGAACTAAAGTTAAGAAGTTAAGGGTGTCTAAATCGACTTCTCAGAAGTGCAGATTTAGACATAGCTGACTTGGTAAGTAGATTTCTCAAGATCTACTGAACCTTTTGAAGTAACTTGACTTGGAGAAGGTGCGCAATCTTTAGGCGACACCTTGTGCAAAGTTTCATAAAAAACTTTACACATTTACTTAGTCAATGAGCAAGATCTATGCAGCAGACTTTCTGAATAATTTCCTTCTTCACAGTTTAGTCAAGAAATTGATATTTGGTCATTGATCTCTTAAATTGGTGAAGGTTTTGACTTACTCTTGATATAGAGGTGTTCTAAATTCAAGAGTAGGTTGTTCTTTTGGAGATTAACACTCTCCATCAGGTTTCACAAAATAGGGGGAGAAAATAAGAGTCAAAAGATCGAGTCCCTTCCACACTTGAAGGCCCACAAGCCTAAACGCATTCTCGTTTCTAAAATTGATTCTGGCCTAAGCGGCATCCCTATTGCTCCACGCTTTGATTAACTATTTGGAAACCCACTTATTGGCCATTTGTTGATGCCATAAAAGTCTAGTATTGTTCAAAGTCAACCACAATCAAAGTCAAAGTCAAAGAAATCAAAGTTAACATGTTCAAAGTCAAAGTCAACATGGGTGAAATCAAAGCATTCAAAGTTGGGTGTCAAGGTGCACAAGTAGTGCACAATTAATTGTTCACAAAGGGTATAATTGCAGAAAGTTGGTTGTAGGTTGCAGAGGTATTTCTATAATTTCTCTAAGGTTCAAAGTGCTTTAAAGTGTTTTGGAAGGTTTACATGAACCCTCTCTTAGGTGCACATTTGAGGAATTAAGAGGCAAAATGTGAAGGTATGTGAAGCGGTAGCGTAGGCAGAAGTGAAAGTATTGATACCCAATTAAAATTTTTGTTTTAGTTTAAAGACACTACAGGAAGTGACTTAGATTGTATGCACAGAAGGTGAAGCAAGGAATATCAAGAGTTCAAAAGTCCCATTGAAGGTGTGAATCAACAGAAGAGGTCCATCCCTCCCCTTATTGGAAGCTTGGTGCAAGGTGTGCACAAGGGCAAGCTTGGAGAAGGTGGAGCTCTTGTGCAAAGGTCGGTGACAGATTCCAGGTACTTTGTAATCTTGTTTCATGAGCATTATTTAGTCTTTGGCATACTACGTAGAGCATTTGGCTTATGTACAAGCTTGTATTCTTCTCTTCCTTAATTGATTAGAAGCTTTCAGTGTCATTAATTCTCTTGTTCTCACTCTCCATTCTCCTACAAACACTCAAATCCCTTTCTGCACAAGAATCCCCCAACACCATTCCTTCAATGTCTAAAATGCCCCAACCACCTTGATATCTTTGGATTATGCTAGTCCATTTAATTTTGGTGAGACCCCTGTTGTTAGGGTCTCCCGTCAAGAGAAAGTTTCTACAAATTCTTTCCAATGTGTCAGTTTCTTGTTCCTTTGATCCCTAGCAAGAAAGAATGTAGATAATCATATGAAACACCATAACATGCCTTGCTAGGTTGATCTGCATACCTTTCAGTATGCCAACTTGTTGTTAAGTTTAGAAAGAGTCCGATTCCATCATTGTTTGATCAAAACATCGAATCCCATCAAAATTCTTAACATGCAAAAGATTTGTGCTTTGGGGATTAATTAACAACCCTCCTCAACCCAAAATTGAGGTAGATTCCCAATAGGAACATTGAAAGCAATTTTAGAGTGGTTTATTTTGGAGCAATCCACCTCACAAAATGTATTTAGGCAACACCAAAAGGTATAAATGCTAGTTGGATCGTTATGCCCAAATGCATTTGTGTCATCGGCAAAGAGTCTGATGATCATCTAGTCTTGATTGAGGGGAAGAATGAGGCCTTGAATAAGACCTAAGCATGCTTGAGGTTTAACAAGGTAGCTGAGACAATGGAAAACAATTATAAAAAGAAGAGGGGTCAAGGGGCATCCTTTCCCACTAGAATGTTTTAATGGAATAATGTGAGAAAGTTGGCCATTATTTTTAATTGATCAAGCATATTTCCCAATAGCGTTGGCATCATCTTAGTGAATTTGTGCCCGCATCCGAGGTCTTTTAGAGATTGGAAAGTGAAGCCCTTGTCTAAGTATGTGATAAGCTTTATCAAAATCAATCTTACGCAAGAGGACATCTTGAATGGATTCTTTAGACAGAACCAACCCTTCCCAAACATCAATGATAGCCTCGAGGATGGACCTCTACTTGATGAACCCTTTTTTATCCTCATTGACCGAGTTTTGTAAGTGACAAGCAATTCGATTAGCAATAACCTTAGCAAGGATCTTATATATGATTTGTAGCATCGTAATTAGATGCCAATTTTCAATCTAGCTTTTGCTTCCTTTTTTGTGAATAAGCTTGATAATGCCTTCATTGACATGCTCAGCAGCGCACCAAAAGAGATATCCTCTTGCCACACGAGACGTAATGAAGTAGTCACCATGTGCTTGAAGGTCTTGAAAAATTCACTGGTGAGGCCATCCAGTCCCGAGCTTTTGTCATTATCAAAAGAATCAAAAACTTCAAGTATCTCACCATCTGAAATGGGAGCCTCAAGATGAGGCTTCAAACTATGCAGAATTCTTTTGGTTTTGACTTTTGAAAATATTATTTCGAGCATATGCCCTTGCAAGCTTTTTCTATATTTAAAATTTCTGACACGCATTTTATTGGGAAATTTTTTATGTTTTTGACGTGTTGAACAAAGATTCTCTCTCACATACAAATGTAGATAATTGGAGAAAGTTGGAATGCAAGTTGTGTATTGCTCTAGTATAATGTGGGATCATTGCTATAAGGTATGCGTATGTGCAGCACATAACAAAGAGAAAGAGGTGCAAAAATAAAGAGGAGTAATGAAGATAGTAAATTAAGCATGTGACTACAAACATGCACAAGGTATAATAGGAGTAGGAAAATATGTGAGAGAATGCAAATGACTAAATGACATTAGAGAAAGAGACAAATAAATTAAGGGTAACTTTAAGGAGAGAAAATATTAGAAATAATTCTCGAAACATATTGGAGAAATCCAAGAGAGAGAAACCCCAATCATGCTTAGAAGTACTTAGCTTGAGAATATCTCTTGAAGAATCATGAATGGCACACCACCAAACGAAGGCACAAACTTCAAAGATGAGAGGAACAAAGAGAAAGGTGAAAGACCTTCAAAACTAATGCAATCAATCATCGACACAAAATTATAATAAGGAAGATAAAAAAACAGTCGAATACTTTGCATCCAAAAGAGGAAAATCAAATAGATCAAGATCTAAGTCAAAAGCTCTCACGATATGCCAACAGAAGATTTCATGGAAAATGTCAGATATGTTAACGATGCTTAATTCTGTATGCATGCAGAAACTCAAGTGAATGATCTTACACATAAGAATGAGGATATGTCAATGACATACAAACAAATGAGGATGTGTATGTAAATATGATGTGCAAATGGAGAATATTTTGATTGCTTGATACTTGTGTGTATTGATTTGAGTGTAGATTGGGGCATCTACAAGATGTATAGGTGTAGGGGGCGGATGTTGACATGATTTAAATCCTTCACATGGAACAGAGCCAAAAAAACCACTCCAGGTTAATTGAAGTTGAGTATAATTGATGTAAACCGAGCATACCAATCAGGCAGAGCATCCCAAGTTTAAAAAAGATTGACATGGATGCAACATGAACAACTTATTTGGAAAGTCATTAGAATTTGTGAAATCTATCCTTGGATATGTCTTCAATTGTACTTTGATTTATGTCATCATTGACTTGTATTGATCATATGAATCTCTTGATTCCATTAGCATTGTATCTATCTACAAAGAGTGTTAGTAAATGAGTGAATGTAAAGTTGTTAGCATGTTAGAGCATCATGATTGAGTAGAAGCATCTTGTGTAGTTAATAATTTTAGATGCATGTGCATGTGTGTATATTTATGTTGTGCATCTATGTAAATCATGTGCTTTTATTTGGTGTGTGCATGTACATGTCTATATTTTTGTGCATGCATGCTTATGTATATAAATGTATGAGAAGATGAATGTATTCGTTTGCATTAAACACAACTAAATACATGCACGGTAATATTTAAGTTTTTGCACTTTGTAATGTGTGTATACGTTCTAAATGTGGCAAATACTTAAAGGGGGTCGGTGGCATGGAAAAAGTGAGGTCAGAGAAGATATATAGGATGCATATGAAAAACGTGGAACATGTGGAGAAATAAATAGAGAATAGACCATGTGAAACATGTGCGGTTGAAAAAAAAACATGGTTAATGTGGACAAAAGAGAGAGATTTGGATCAAAAGAAAGGAAAATGCTAGGAATCTGGGGAAAATAATGATTAAAATGAATCTAGAGAGGTCAAAGAACCTGAAATTGACCCCAAAATCACAAAAAATTCTGCGCACAATTTAGAGCATGAACATTTCATATTACTATATAAATAAAGAAATGTGTTCATCTTATAGTATAAAATTTTATACTATGGTATGCTTAGGACGGCGTTACACACAAAGGAAGCGAGAGAGAGAGAGAGGGAGAGAGAGAGAGAGAGAGAGAATTGGAGGTGCAAAAGGCCCTTTTCTTTGTGACTTTCAAGGAAAGCTAAAGATTATTGGGACTTTTTTAATAATACATAAAATATAAGAAAAACGGGAAATAAAAAAATGCAAAACCAAATCTCACAAAATCCTCAAAAATTCTACAAAATAGAATAGATTCTAGAGACACATTTCCCCACTCAAAACGTTAGAGAACTACCATTTTCTTTACCTAAAATAACAATAAAAATTGCATTAGAAAAGGCAAAAATCCAAAAAACAATAAAAAATCCTAAAAATTTATAATAATATTCTCACGACTTTAGCTATGTAATGGCATCAAAATTACATTAAAATCCTTAAGAACAATGCATAATATCAATCCATAACGATAAAACGTAATAAAAAAGAGCAACATGATAGCTATGTACAACCTAGCTAGATTGCGCAAAATGCTAGGGGACCAAAAGAGCTTCAATATAATTGATGAGGATACGCTTTGAGCCTTGAAATGTTTACTAGTGGTAGTAATTTTCTAGCCACGTTTCTAAGTGCACTGCATCACACTAGAGCATTTCTCTAATTTTTTATGGATCGTATAAATGAGGATGCCATTTACCTTGCAGTTGGGTTTGTAATTGAGGTATGTGTAAAAGAATCAACATAGAAACTTGTATTTATTCTAACACAAAAATTTTTTCATGAGCTTCCTTCTTTTTCTTGTGTTGCTTGTAAATGTCTTGTTGCATCTAAATGAACCTCCTCCAATTTGTTGAGGGATGAATTCTAGTAGAGACCCTGGATCCTTTCTTACCATAATAGATATTGCTTTAGAAGAGCCATGTAGAAACTCAAAAGAATCAACAAGAATTACTCAATACACTAGTTGGAAAGGGAGGTGGCCTATGGCCTCCTTGCATGCTACCCTATAGGTGCATCATGTGCCTAAATATGCAGTGCCCTAGGTAGTGTGCCTTATCATACATTCTTTCTTGAGAAGATCTATCAATACTTTGTTGGTGGAATCCATTAGGCCTTGGATAAAAGGTATAGGAATTACAATGCAGAATCTTATACTTATTGAAACTTTCATATAAAACCTTGTTAACAATTTGTGTTCCTTGATCAGTGCATATTTCTAGTGGACAACCATACCTACGAAAGATGTCGTACAAGAAATGAACAATTATTTGGGTTGTGCAATTTGGAGAAGGAATAGCCTTAGCCCACTTTGTTGCATACTCAGTGGCAACCAACAAGTACTTACTGTGCCTCAAAAAGGATGCAAGATAATTCAGACCTATAAAAGTTAGCTCCCATTTCTCAAATGGTTTTCATGCAGTGAAGACAACCAATGAAGTTTTTCTATGCTTGGTGGGTTTTCGACCACATCTATGATTGTATCACATGCCTCAGCTCTGCATTTTGCATCTTTGAAGAAGGTTGGACACCATAAGTCTGCATCTAGGATTCTCTACCTCAATATATGGCAAAAATGGTGTCAATCACCAGGTCCTTCATGCGCCATCCTGAGAATGTGTCTTGCCTCATCTTCTTCCATTCACTTCCTAAGTGAATTATCTTTGCCATATCCGTATAAATTCCCTTGATAAAGGTATAAAGCTTGCTTTTTATGAGCAGCTTCTTCCTTTGCATAGTGTTGGCTTTATCTGGATACCTCTCCATCTTTATAAAATGCTTAACATCATCATACTACCCTTGAGAACTTACTCTAAATAAATCAGCATCAAGGAACTCATCCTGCACTCCAATGGCCTCGATCTCTAGGCTAGCACGAGACAGATAATCAAGCATAACATGTTCCTTGCCTAGTCTATATTTAATAAGGATATAATCTTATCCAAGTTAAGGGCCATACATTTGGTAGTGTTGCACTTAAGTGGTGTTTTCTTCCCTCTTGTATGACATGTCACAAGCTCACCCAATCCAACAACTTATAAAATCTCCTCTTTTTCTTCATGAAGTTGTTTACTTGTCTCATCTAGAAAAACTCCATAGCAGTGAAATGGCTTACCTACTTCAAGCAAGACCAAAATAGCTTCTTCCTCATCGATATCCCATTCTAGGCTTTCCTTCATGTTGTGTTCCATACATGTGCCAACTATGTGCATCATGCTAGTTTGTCCATGGTTGTTTGGTACTTCTTCTAGGTAGATTTGTTTGAGCTCTTTTCCTTCATGTTGTACCCATATAGTTTTTGGGTGTGTGTAGAAGTGCGAGAGACACACGAGAATCACACACAAGGAGCAGAAATGCAACAAGACACATAGAGAAGACGATGGTTGGAATAACTCTCTCTATTGATGATGAATTGAATTGAAGTAAGAGCTGAGTAATATCCTTAAGTACAAAGTACCACCATATATGAGAGTATCAAGTATGTGGTAACATGTGGAAAAAACCTCTAGTGAGCACCAGAGTAAAAAGTTCCCATGTATAGGAAAAGGTTCACATCAAAGCTACTTGAGGAACACATAAGTGTAACAAACCCCTTGGAGTGAATCATGTGAACACATAGAGGGAGTGACAGATCAGCCCCCACAAGGTAACAAGCCTAAAGCTTTGCGAAAAGCTTCAATTTTTTCCCGTGGAAGAGCTTCGGTGAATATGTCAGCCACATTATCTTGTGTAGAGAGATATACCAAATCAATATCTCCTGCATGGAGGAGCTCTCTCACACAGTGATAATGCACCTCAATATGTTTGGTCTGTGCATGAAACACTAGGTTTCCTGCAGCAACCAAAGCACTATGACTATCAGTGAGAATATGCATAGCAACATCAATCTCCATGCAAAGATCCATCAATATGCATCTCAGCCATATACACTCCACTGTAGCTGTGAAAACTACCTTGTACTGAGCTTCACAACTCGATGTTGCCACTCTAGGTTGCTTCTTACTCAACCAAGATATGAATGAGTCTCGAAGGAAAAATCAATTACCACAAGTGGACACACGAGTATCATAGCAACCGGCCCAATCACTATCTGTAAAAGCATGCAAGCATGGCTAAACATCTCTTCCATAAAAGAGACCTAAGCTCAAAGTGCCTCTGAGATATCTAAACACATGTTTTACCACTTGCCAATGCTAAGTGCGAGGGCTATGCATGAATTGACTCAACTGGGAAGCTGCATACTGTATATCCCGCCTTGTGTTGCATGCATATATAAGACATCCGATAGCTTGCCAAATGCATCACTGGAATCCTCAACTGAGAACCTAAAGAGGTGTCAAATGCATCATCCATTGACGAACACAATTATTGTGAGTCGAGATGTGGTATTTGCTGAAAATTTAGTTTTCCCTCTACTTGAATGCAAAAAACAGCCAACAATTAGCTCACAAGATGTGTTTGATACACTCATGCCTTTGTTCCAAAATGGTGCGCATGTCTATGGCCATGTAGACCAGCCGAGGCTCAAAGGGCTGAAAAATTTGAGCCAAATAGGGCTAAAAGTGTAAAGAATTTCTAGTCAAACATGGTTGAAACATTTCAGCCAAAATTTGTCACAACTGTTGGAAATTTTGAGCCACATATGGCTGAACATTTGCATCAAAATATGGCTGAAAATGAGCATAAAATTCAGCCCACACATGATATAAATGTTATTGATGAATTACATAATGAATGCATGTCTATCAAGAGTGCACAAACTATGCCAAAGTGGTTGAAACAAACTTTTGAGGATACCAAATTGAGTGCACCTTTACTTGGTAGAACAAGATCAAGCTTTCACCATGCATCAAGTAATTTTGTGGATTACTCTCTTATTGCTACAGCATGCAATGAAGAGCCACTTAGGTTTGAAGATGCATGTGGCAATCCACAATGGATGCGTGTTATGCAATCAGAAATGGATTCCATACATAGGAATGGTACTTGGGAGTTATTTGAATTGCCAAAAGGAAAGAATGTCGTTGGTACAAAGTGGGTTTACAAGATTAAGAGAAAGTCTGATGGTAGCATTGATCGCTACAAAGTTAGATTGGTTGCCAAAGGATATACGCAACAATATGGAATTGACTATGAGGAAACATTGCACCTACTTCATGCATGACTACCATTTGTACCGTGGTTGCATTGGTTGCCCATCAAGGTTGGAAAGTGCATCACTTGGACATAAAAACAACCTTCTTGAATGGTGATTTCTAAGAAGAGGTTTATGTGAAGCAACCTAGTCTTCAATTTTCTATGAAAGGGAAAGATCATATGATTTGTTGCTTGCATAAAGCCTTATATGGTCTCAAACAAGCTCCACGTGCATGGTATGACAAAATCCATAAGCACTTGATTGCTCTTGACTTCACATGTAGTCCAATTGAAAGCACACTCTATGTACGCAAAGATGGGGCTAATCTTACAGTGCTTGTTCTTTATGTTGATGACATACTCTTGACTGGGTCATGTGATGCAAAACTTGACATTCTTATGGATGATCTGCAGCATAGTTTTGATGTCACTTATATTGGTCTTTTGAGCTAACTAATATCTTGGCATCCAGTTTGTATCCGTTGAGGGGGGAATTGTTATGCATCAAGCAAATTATATTGAAAAACTACTTCAGCATTTTGACTTTGAGGATTGCAAGCCCGTTTACAGACTAGTTGAGGATTTAGGCTCTCAAGTCAAAACGCTGAAATAGTTTTTCCACATACTTTGCTTGATGCATAACAATTCCGCCCTCAACAGATACAAACGATATCCCTTACTTTTAGCACTATAACCAACAAATATAGATTTCTTTGCCTTGTCATCAAGTTTGTGATGTTGTTGTGATGGCACAAGAGCATGTGTGAAACAACCAAACACATGCATATGACTAACCATAGGCTTATGACCATTCCAAGCCTCATAAGGAGTGATGAATCTCAATGATTTTGTAGGGCAGTGACTCAACACATAATTTGCACACATGAGCGCTTCCATCCAAAACTTATCAGGAAGATGCTTTCCTTTAACCATACATCGTGCCATTTCAAGAAGTGTTCTATTTTTACGCTCGACAAAACCATTTTGCTGAGGTGTATATGGCACTGTACATTGGTGTGAAATACCTCTTTCACAAAGAAAAGCATTAAACTAACTCATGTGATATGTATTCACCACCACGATCCATGCGTAGAGTCAAAAGCTTTTGTGAAGAAAAATTTTCAGCCATAGCTAAAAATGCTTTGAAGCAAGAAAATACTTCATTCTTTGCTTTCATTAGATACACCCATGTATGGCGAGTAGCATCATCAATGAAGGTAACAAAATATACATGCTTCCCAAAAGATGGAGTCTTGATGGGACCACATACATCACTATGAACAAGCTGGAATTTTTTTGTAGTGTGTGTATGACTATCTTTTGGAAAAGAAGCACGATGCATTTTACCAAGAATGCAACCTTCACATGCATGCTTTTCAATGGACTCAAGTGTAGGAAAGCCAATAACCATGTCGTTCTTTTGAAAGTAGAGCAAACTATTGAAGTTCAAGTGACCAAAATGAGCATGCCAAAGCTCCATTCTAGCCATGGAAGAAGTATGAGCAACCAAGGCATTCGAGGCAGCCCTCTTGTATGTATCCATGCAATACAAACCATTACATAATGTACCGTACATCACGATAACATCAACATTGCTAAAATCATGAACCATACACTTATCATCAACAAAGTGTACATGAAGTCCAACTTTGGCAATCAACGGAGCTGAAATTAAGTTCTTCTTTATACCGGGCACATATAATGCATTTTTCAAGAGAATCACACCTCCATTTACAGTTGTAAGCTCAATTTCTCCTACTCCAATGATAGGATAAGAGGCATTGTTTGCACACACCACATGTCCTCCTTTGGGTGCATCTTTCAAAGAGGCAAAAAATCTTTTGCATGATGTTATGTGCGTTGAAGCACCACTATCAAAGAACCAATCCGAATCAGCCTCACTCACAACCATACATTTAGAATGCAAAGAAGCACATGCCCAAAAATCTTGAGCTATGTTAGCTTCATCATTCTTTACATTTGCTGAATTTTCAGCAATAGACATGCCGGATTCCTTCTTCTTTTCATTGCGTTTAGCAAGCTTTCTACACTCATCAATAGTATGACCAACCTTTCGGCAATATTGGCATCTCCTCTTCTTTTGCAAATCACCATCATTAGAGGAATGAGTGGAAGAGGAAGGTTGAGGCTTTGGTTTTGATGAACCCAAATCTGAACCATACTTGCTTTTCCCCTTTTGGGAGATAGCAAGTGCTTGCGTTCCCTCAATCAAACCACTCCTATTCACTCTAGACTGCTCTTCTTGCAAAAGAAGAGACACAACCTCATCAAATGCATACATATTAGGATTCTCTTTTGCAACCAAACAGAGTGTAGTAGTAAAGCTTTGAAATTATGATAATCCTTTCAACAATGTAGAAATGAGTGATGCATCCATAATGATCTCATCTATGTTTGCCAATTGCTCTTTCAAGTCGTTGATGTGTGTCACATACACATCCACCAACTCATTTTCAGCCATACATACATCCTAAAGTTGCTTCCTCAAGTTGCTTCCTCAAGTTTCTTCCTCAAGTTGCTTCCTCAAGTATGCAACACGTTCTTCATTACGCACAGCATACAAAGAAGAAAGAGCATTCCATGCTTGTCTTGATGTAGAACATGACCGAATGTGTGGAACTATGTGAGGCTTCATAGAAAGTGCAATCAATGCATGAGCTTGAGCATCTTTTCCATCCGATCTAAGCTGCTCCTGTGTAGATGGAGAAGGAGAAACCACTATATTCGAAGAAGAAGCTCCATCTGTGACAGTAGACTATGAAGTAGAAGAACCTGCGGGTCTTCGATCTACATCTACCACTATGTTCCAAAGTTGTTTAGCAACAAGAAAATGCTTCATCATCTAAGACCACAATAGATAGTTGGTCCCATCATGCTTATCTTCAGATTGAACCATGCCAAACAAGTCATTGCTACCCGCCATTTTACAAAAGAACAAGAATGTGAAAAATCTTCACTTTGACGAAAGCTTAAATGAATACTAAAATTTTAGCTCACAAATTGTCACTCTGATGGCAATTCTGACCACATGAATGGCTTCAAAATGTTTCTTGGTTGTTGGGATTCACTCTTCTATGCTTGGAAGTCAATTCGCATTGTTAAAAGTGCACGCACATCGTGATACAAAAAACTAAACCTTGAGAAGGAGCTGAACTTGCTCTGATACCACCGTTGGGTGTGTGTAGAAGTGCAAGAGACACACGAGAAGCACACACAAGGAGCACAAACTCAGCAAGACACATGGAGAAGAGGATGGTTGGAATAGCTCTCTCTATTGATGATGAACTGACCTAATGTAAGAGCTAAATAATATCCCTAAGTACAAAGTACCAACACACATGAGAGTATCAAGTATGTGGTAACACTGGGAAAAAACCTCTAGCCAACACGAGAGTAAAAAGTGCCGATGTATAGGGAAAAGGTTCACATCAAAGTTACTCAAGGAACACATAAGTGTAACAATAGTATTCTTGGGCCCATCATGCTAGGGCCACCCAATCAATATTGGAGAGCCACCATCCACATACCAAAATCTTACTACAAAAATTACAAAGTAAAGATATTACTCTGTACCTCAATTGGAACTCGGGGAACCACTCCTAATGGCCTTACCCTACTTTGGTTAGCCAATGTTACTGTGAAGTTGGCTAGTCTTGATGGTTGAAACCCAAGCTTTTGTATAGTGTATTCGGGCATCGGGTTTATGCATGAGTCACCATCTACTATAACTCCTTGCAAATTGTTTCCTCATATAGTGACCATGAGACATGGATTCTTATAATCTGTAAGGGAGGCTTCCCCTTACATCCTTACCTCACTCAAACTATTAGCCGTTGCAACTAGAGTGCATGGGGACACTTCATCTATGATCCAAAAAACTTTCAACCAAACTTTTATATCCATTCTCGAAAGATCAAAGATACTCATGTCCCCTTTTTTTATTTTAATAGTGTCAAATCCTTTAATTCCCTAAGGGCTTGCGTAATGTGCAAGTACTCAAGCTCTTTTTTGGGCCTTTTTGTATGCTTTTCCAATTGCTTCACTTGTGTTAGTAAAATTGTCTTTTGGTTGGTAACTTCATTAGGGGTCTATAAAAAGCTTCTTCTAATCCTTTCAACACTAAGCTTCCAATCACTCAAGAATAGTGGAAAAGAGAAAAAACAGAACTTCCACAAGATAAGGGAAAATTTTGAGTAGAATAGTAGAGAAGATATGACTCTGAGAAAGAGATTTTGATATTATAGGTGTAAATCAATCGATACAATAGCTTTGTAAAATAGCTTGTTGATGAAGCTTCTACCTCCCAACCACCCTCAAGCTATCAGAATCTCATTCACACTCGCACTCTCAATGACATTCTCACTCTCTCACTCTCACTCTTAATCACAAGGTAATTCTCTGATTTTTGGCCTCCTTTTCTTTGATGTGCAAGTCTTCTTATAACAGTGTTGGTCGCCGCCCAAAGAAGTGTGTGATCAAGAAAATTTAGAAAAAGCCAATTGCCCACAAAACTTTTGCAAAAGCATGAATTTGTAGTAGTGAAGTGCTTTCTTTGGTGGTACCTCTCCAAAAATAGAAGAAAAGCAATGAAAATACATATCCAAAGACACCCGTAAATGTGCATACAATATGTGTGCTTTGAAATCATGATGATTTGAATAGAAATAGCCAAGCCCACTTGTTTCAAGTGTGGGAAAATGACACTTTTCAAAGCCTGTAACAAAAAAATGGTGAGGAACCGTCTTAAGCTTGTGAGACGCAAAAATGTTCATCTTTTTTATTTGCACAAAAGTGTTAGAGATGACCTAGGTCCAAATATGCCTCCAATTATCACTTTTTAGCCTTAAAACTTTAGAGATTATAGAGAGAGAATATAAAACTTATCATCCAAATATTTTGCCTTCATGCATAAAATGACTTAATTGTTCATTATAAGCATTATCCCCACAATGTAATTCGCAAAGCTCAAAATGAATTAGTTCACTATCAAGACCTATTACAATTCTTCCCTCCCCTTTAAGAACTCTGTCCTTAGAGTTGAAAATAAGGATAATGTGCTAGAAAATCATCTATGTTGACCCAAGTTGAATGTGTTACTCAATATATGTGCCATTTCACCAAATCTCTACTATAGATCTATTTCAAAGTAATCTTTCCCTCATACCTAATACTATTTCAGGTCGACAATCAAAAGAGCTATCATCTTTCAACTTATAGTTGTCCTACAAAACATGGGCAACACTAGGTACATATCACTTAAGTAAGCTAACATGAAATATAGGATGCACATCTAAATTTTCAAGTTATTCTAATAATTAAGCAAGAGATCCAATATTTTTTCAAAACTTTAAAAGGACATGCGTATCAATGAGGAATTCTATGATCTTTCCCTAGCATGAAGTTAGATTGGCAAGGATTGACTTTAAGAAATACCATGTTATCTGTTTGAAATTCAAGTGGTCTTCTCTTCAAATTGTAGAATTTCTTTTGTCTTCTTTTAGTATCTTTTATGTGTTGCTTAATTTTTCCAATTTCTTCATCCATCTTCTCAAACATTTCTTTAGATACTTCTACTCTATTTGGAAAACCCAATAATGAAGGTGGAGTCAAACAATTATAACCATACATAGCCTCAAACAGAGTCATTTTTTTAGATGCATGCCATGAAGTATTGTATGCAAACTCAACTAGGAGCAAAAATTCACTTCAATTATCATGCTTTTCATTCATATACATATGCAGCATATCTTCAAGTACTGGATTAACCCTCTCGATTTTCCCATCACTTTGTGGATGGATAGTTGTGAACATATGAAGTTGAGTTCCAATAGATTCAAATATTGCTCTCAAAAAGTTTAATATGAACCTAGAGTCCTTATCACAAATTATGCTTTTAGGCTTTCCATGCAATCAAAAAATTTCTTATGCAAATAGTCTTACAACATTCAAGGTAGTATCAGTCGTTTTCATAGGGAATAAATGTGCCATCTTGGTAAGTCAATCAACTACCACAAATATGGTATCATCTTTACTTTTGGTCATAGGCAATTTAGTGATAAAGTTTATAGAGATAGACTCCCACTTCTGATTTCGAACATCCAAAGGTTGAAGCATTCCAAGCATTCTCTTAAACTCAGATTTCACATGTTGGCACTTTAAACATTCACTAACATATTTTCTAATATCCTGGTTCATACATGGCCAAAAGTAAGAATACTTTGTTTTAACATAGGTCCTTGAATAGCCTCGATCTGTGAAAAAAGGTGCATCGTGAAAATCATCTAATATTTGAGCTTTCAATGGAGATTCAAAAGATATGCATAATTAATTGTTACAATATAAAGACCCATTCTACAAACAATTTTTTTCTTCATACAACAATCCCCTATTTGCATGCAAAAAATTCAAGATAGGTGCAAAAAAAGAGTCATGTTTCAATTCTTCTTGAATTTGATTTAGGAAAGCATAATTTATTACAAAAAGGAGATTACATAAAGGTTTTCAACTCAATGCATCAATGACCTTATTTTCCTTACCAGCCAATTACATAATGTCATCATCATAATTGCTTAATAATTCAATCTAATACTCTTGTCTATTATTAAACAATGGTTGTGTGAAAATGTATTCTAGAATTTGATTATCTGTTTTCAATTCAAACTTAACCCCTAATAGTAAATGTCTCCAATGTTTAAGTGCATGTACAACAACAAGCATTTCTAGATCATGAGTAGGATAATTAAATTCATGTTTTCTTAATTTCTTGGATTCATATGACCACCCTACCATCATATGAAACAAAACATCCTATCTTACTACCACTTCCATCACATCCAAGGACAAAAGATTTTTCCATTTTTGATATTTCAAATCACAATTTTCAACGACTTTTTGTTTCAATAATTCAAATTCTTTTTGACAAGCGTCACTCCACACAAATCTGTTGATATATTTGTGGTGGAAAAATTGTGATATGAGCTCATTTCGGGCTCCGAATGCATTATCACAGCACTTGTGCAAGCTCTTTCATCTTTTTGTGCAAAAGATATATATAGGTTTTGGTTCGCCAATATAAGCGTCTAGAAGTCTGCTAAAGGTCTAGAGCTCGTTAGGATAGCTCTGTTCAACTCTCTTAGATACAATCATTTTTCTACATCAAGGTATTTTACTTAGTGGCCATGGCTCAAAGCAGTGATGTATTCCGTATGTCGGCTGTTGAGGATAAGTTGGACAGTACCAATTAGCCATTGTGGGCTTATATGATGCAACATGCAAAAGGACTGTGGAACATTGTGTAGGGTGTTAAAAAACACCCGATCACACCTACAAATATAGGTATTGAAGCTGATGCAGATGGCATTGAAGATGGTGATATTCTCTAGATTCATGTTTGTGTTTTAGTTTTTGCCACACCTACTACAGAGAAAATTTGTTGGGTTTGAAGAGATGCTCATGCACATGCATTGATAGCCTTTTCTACCAAATGTGCCATTGTTCCTTACATTCGCTCTTGCAGAATAGCTAAAGATGCTTGGGATACACTTACCACATTGTACCAGGCTAGGAATTTGGCTCGTGTTGCTTAACTCCGAAAACAATTGGAGATTGAGCATACGAATGAAGGTGATTCTATGAAAAATTTTCTAACAAAGCTCAAAGACTTAAAGGAATAGTTGATTTTTGCTATTGAAGTTATACCAGATAGCTCATTTGTGCAAACTGTTCTGAATGGTCTTCTTGATTCATATCAGAGAAGATCAATCTAGGTAGAATAGGTCCATTATGCATGTTGTAGATCAAGCTTTCCTGGTTAGTGAGAAGGGCAAAGGTAAATGGAGCTCATCTACTAGTAAGTAGAAATCTGCAAATGCTATACATTTGAAGAAAAAAGACAAAGATGAGAGGAAATCAGAAAAGCAAAAATTCTTTTGTAAGTATTATAAAGGAAACAATCATGTCATAAAGAACTGTCCAAAATTGGCTGCAAAATAGGCACAAAAAAAAGAGGCTAGAATGGTTCTTGTAGAGGCCTTTACACCAAAAAGAGAGTCTAATCTTGTGCAGAATGAAGAATGGGTGTTTACTATTGTTTGCAGTTTTAACCCATCTTCTCTTGAATAGTGTATGTCTATAGTAGACTCAGATGTTTGGTACTTTGATAGTGGGGCAACCAAACATATTAGCTCGTAGCACAGTTTCTTCGCTTCACTCGAGCCTGCCCCTACAGGGAATACTATCACATGCACCAACAACTCCTCTTATCGTGTCATGGGAGTTGGTAAGATCATTTTGACTACTGTTGATGGTAGTTCTTTCACTTTGTTGGATGCTTTATTTATGCTAGGGATCAAGAAAAATCTATTATCAGTGTCTGCATTAGCCAGGATTGGCTTGGTTGTGAATTTTGTTGATGAAAGATGTACAGTTCATGATCTATCAAATGGCAACATGATTATTGCCTCTCGCATTTTATTTCATGGGTTGTATAAGCTCATGGACTATGAAAATCTATGAATGATTTGTTGGAGCAAACCAATCACAAATTGGTGATTATACAGATCTTGGAGAATGCTTATGGTCAGAATGAAGCAAAGGAAGATATTTGCAAGATGAAGAAGAAGTCAGAATGTTGTCTTGTACACATATGTACATTAGCATAGTCATAGATGACTTAGATCTTTTGATCAGTAAGAACTATGTACAAATTATCTATAAATACCTTGAGAAAAAGTCGGGGCATAGGATGGAGAGCACATGAGAGCATTTGTAGAAGTCAAGTTTGAGAAAATTAGGAGTCAAGAGATAGAAAAAAGTTATGTGTGTTAGCTCTCATCACTCAGTTGTATTTTTCTGAGTTAATGAAGAAAAATTGCGCCCGATCTTTTCGTGTCTGCTCCTTCTGTGCTTGATCATTTGTGAAATCCTTTTGAGGATATCTAAGTTGTTAGTTGATGAGCCTGTGACCTGAATTTCAGAGTCCAATTGTGAACAGGCTAGGAGAATTGTGAGTAGGAACATTCATATGTGTTGAATGTCTACAGTTCTCTGAAACAGGCGCAAAATTCGTGTTTAATGTTTTGGTCAGTGCTCACTCCATAGTTTAAAGTTTTGTGCAAGCAAGCACTTAATCTTTAAGTTGGAAGATGATCTACTCGTGGCTAAAAGCATTTGGCAAAACGGGTTAGATAATGTGAGAATCAAAGTTAAGAAGTTAGGGGTGTCTGAATCGACTTCTCAGAAGTACAGTTTCTGACATAGGTAACTTGAGAAGTTGATTTCTCAAGCTACACTTAATCTTTTGGAGTAATTCAACTTGGAATAGTTGCGCAAACTCTAAGAGATCATTCGTACAAAGTTTCATGAAAAACTTTACACATTTGATAAGTCAATGTAAGGAAATAGTGCAGCAGACTTTTCTGTGTATTACCTTCTTCACAGATTTGTTCATCTTTTGATAATTAGAAGTTGATCCTCTAAATGTGTGAAAGGTTTTGACTTATTCTTGGTATAGAGGTGCTCTAATCACAAGAATAAGTTGTTCTTTTGGAGATTAACATTCTCCATCAGTGGTATCAGAGCAGGAGACATCAATTTGAAGGAATTTGAAGAAAAGGAGGATCCCGACTGCTGCAGATTCGAGAGATTCAACATTTGAAGGATCAAGAAGTGAAAGCTTGGAGTCAAAGCTCGAGGAGAAGACAAATTGACATCAAGAAAGGCAAAGGGAGTTCAACTCGAAGTAAAGGTATATACATTGTTTATAAAGCTTGAAGATTTCAATACACAGGTGGATACAAGATGGGAGAAAGCTTGCAGATTGATAAGCTAGATAGGGAGAACTATCCAGCATGGTCCATGAGGATGGAAGCACACCTCATGAGCAAAGATCTTATAGCATTTATTACAGGAGATGAAGAAAAACCAGAATTTGCAGATCCAAGTATTCCTACTAGGGAAGAACTTGCAATGTTGAAGACTTGGATGAGAAAGGATGCTCAAGCAAGGAGCATCATTTACATGGCTGTAAATGATTACCTTCTACCTCACATCAGAGGTTTAGAAAGTGCTACAGATGTTTGGAATGCCTTGGAAGAGCATTTCCAAAATACAACTAAGTCAAGGAAGTCCTCACTATGGGCTGAGTTTACAACTTTCAAGAAAAAGAGTTCACAATCAATTTCAGATTATGTGGCAAGGATGAAAGATATTGCAGATAGCTTGGGAGCAGTGGATGAAGATATTGAAGAGGAAAAGTTGGTAAGACAAATACTTACAGGTCTAAGAGGTGATGAGAAGTGGAAGCCTTTTATCTTGTCCATAGAATTGTCACTTGATCACTTTACTCCTGATCTTAATCAATTGCTAGGACACATGCTAACCTTTGAGCAGGATCTTAAAGGAGACAATGATAGAAGTACAAGCCAAGCTATGTACTCCAAAGATAAGAAAAAGAATGGCAAGGGAAAGCAATCAAATGAGGATGAAGGGAACTCAAATCAAGCCAACTTCACAAAAGGGAAGACAAATTTCAGAGGTAAAGGAAGAGGAGGTAAGAACAAAGATAATGCTAAAGCTTGTTGGATTTGTGGCAGAACAAATCACTTGGCAAATGATTGTTGGTATAATAATCAAAGTGGAGGATACAATAATCAGAATTATAGTCAAAGAGGTAGAGGAGGCAGAAACCAAAGAGGCAACTTCAGAGGAAGAGGTGGTAGGACATCATATGGTAGAGGAGGTGGAAGAAACTTCCAATCTCAGTCCTACAACAATAATTATTACAATTATGCATCAGATCAGAAGGATGACATGACTCTTATCCTGAATGCAACTCATGAATCAATGGGAGAAGATCAAAGAGTTTTTTATATTGACTCAGGGTGCAGCAACCATCTGAGTGGGAACCTATCCTTGATGACTGATATGGAAGCAAGGGTGAATGGACATACAGTTCAAACAGGTGACAATACCAAACATAAAGTGGAGAGCATTGGATCAGTGAAGACAAAGAGTGGAAGTACACTTCTGAGCAAGGTACTTTATGTCCCTACTATTCCTAAAAATTTGATAAGTGTAGGGCAAATTGTGGAGAAAGGATATGAGGTAAGATTCACAAATGATGGTGTCTATGTACAAGATCCAAATCAGGGATATAGAACCATAATTGCAGGTAAAAAGGAAGGAAGATTATTTACTCTCAAGGTCCAAGGTAATGTGGGACATGCACTATTTACCTATGGAGGTCAAAAGGTATCTGAATTAGACCTATGGCATAAGAGGCTAGGTCATTTCAATGAGAGAGCTATAAAGGAGATGTCAAAGAATCAGATGGTGCTTGGATTGCCAAACATTGAAGGGCAACATATGGTGTACAAGTGTGAAGCTTGTCAATTAGGTAAAGCACATAAAAGTTCTTATAACAAATCAGGGTACAAGTATTCAAACATGCTTGAATTGGTTCATACAGATGTATGGGGTCCCTCAAGGGACTATAGCATAAATGGATCCAGATATTATGTGTTGTTTGTTGATGATGCAACCAGGTGGATTACTTTGTATGTAATCAAGGATAAATCAGAAGTCTTCAAGACATTCAAACATTTCCATGCTTATGCAGAAAGAATCACAGGACAAAAGCTAAAGAGGTTAAGATCAGATGGAGGGGGAGAGTATTTCTCAAAAGAGTTTGATGATTATTTGTGGAATGCAGGTATCAAAAGAGAAGTGACTTGCAGGTACTCCCCTCAACAAAATGGAGTAGCAGAAAGGAGGAATAGGACTCTTGTGGAGTTTGCAAGAGCCATGATGAAGGAAAAGAATTGTCCAAATTACTTATGGGCAGAGGCCATTAACACTGCAACATACCTTGTGAATAGGTTGCCTTGCAAAGCTTTGGATGGAGGAACCCCTTATGAAGCATGGTGGGGTAAGAAGCCTAGTCTTGATCATTGTAAAGTATTTGGATGTATTGCATATGCTTATGTTCCTTCACAATTAAGACATAAGCTAGAACCAAAAGCAGAGAAGTATGTGTTTATTGGATATGATGATAGACAGATGGGTTACAGGTTGTGGAGTCCATCCACAAAGCAATTTCTTGTTACTAAAGATGTAACATTTGATGAGCAAAACACATGGTATACAGGATCACCAAATGAGTATGCAGGTGTTGAAGAAATTCAAAGGAAAGGAAAGGCAAAGGTAAAAGTTTGTGAAGAAATTGTTGATGAAGTTGACTCTAGATGTAGAGTGCAGGATCATGTAGAAGAAGGGCCAAGATTTGATCCAGAATCAAAAGAGGCTGAAACATCAAGAAGTGCAGAAATCAGAAGATCTACAAGGGAAAGGAAAGAGCCTATAAGGTATAGCTATGATACATCTTTCCTAACAACAAGGGATTATGCTTACATTGTGAAAACAGAAGAAGACCCAATTACTTTTGAAGAAGCCAAAGGTAAACAGAATTGGGAGAAGGCAATGCAAGAAGAGTATGATGCTCTACTTGAAAATGAAACTTGGGAGTTAGTACCAAGACCAAAGAATCAGAAGGTCATTGGATGCAAGTGGGTATACAAAACAAAGAGGTTTGCAGATGGTAAGGTGTCTAGATATAAAGCTAGACTTGTGGTTAAAGGTTATGCCCAAACTTATGGGGTAGATTATGATGAGACCTTTAGTCCTGTTGCTAAGATGTCTACAATTAGGACATTGATTGCTATTGCTGCTTGCAAAGGATGGAAATTATCACAATTGGATGTGAAGAATGCATTTCTTAATGGTTACATTGCAGATGAAGTATATATGGAGCAACCAGAAGGCTTTATGGAATCAATTGGATCAGATTATGTGTGTAAGCTCAAGAGAGCTTTATATGGGTTGAAGCAAGCCCCAAGAGCTTGGAATTACAGATTGGTCAAGTTCTTGAATGAATGTGGATTTCAAGCATCAAAGGCAGATAGTAGCTTGCTAGTGAAGGCAAGTGAAAATGGATATATATACATGTGCATTTATGTTGATGATATTATTGTTACAGGAACAGATGCTCAAGGAATCAATGAACTCAAGAAGCAAATAGAGAAGGAGTTTAAGATAAGTGACTTGGGAAACTTATCTTATTTTCTAGGAATGCAGATTGTGTATACTCAACATGGAGTATATGTTTCACAAGAGAGATACTTGAAGAATCTTCTAGTCAAGTTTAACATGGAAGATTGCAAGACCTCAACTACACCATTGGAGGTAAATCATAAACTAAGCAGGTATGGAGGTGAAGAGTTCAATGATATGAAGAAATATCAGAGTTTGGTAGGTAGTCTAATCTATGCTACCTTGACAAGGCCAGATCTATCATATGCAGTAGGTGTGTTGTCACAATTTATGCATTGTCCAAAGAAGACTCATTGGATTGCAGCCCAAAGGGTACTCAGATATATCAAAGGAACCCTAAGTGAAGGTTTGTACTATGGTTTCACTTCTGATACAAGAATCAAAGTGTTTAGTGATGCAGATTGGGCAGGTGACTCAGATGATAGAAGGTCTACTCATGGATACCTATGTTATGTTGGAGACAAGTTAGTGTCTTGGTGTTCAAAGAAGCAACACACAGTTGCCTTATCATCCACAGAGGCTGAGTATAAGGGAATGGTAGAAGCTGCAAAAGAAGTCATATGGTTGAAGACCTTGATGAAAAGTTTTGAGATTGATCATAGTACTCCAATAATTTTTGGAGACAATATGAGTTCTTTGTATTTGGCAGCTAACCCTGTTTTTCATGCCAGGACTAAGCATATAGAGATACAGTATCATTTCTTGAGGGAAAAGGTACTTGATAAAGAGATTGAAGTGATGTACACTTCAACAAAAGAACAAGTGGCAGATATGATGACAAAAAGCTTGGATGGACCTAAGCTACAGAGATTCAAAGAGATGGCAGGAGTGAAGAAAAATGGAATAATCACAATTAGTGATTGAGGGGGAGCTGTTGGAGCAAACCAATCACAAATTGGTGATTATACAGATCTTGGAGAATGCTTATGGTCAGAATGAAGCAAAGGAAGATATTTGCAAGATGAAGAAGAAGTCAGAATGTTGTCTTGTACACATATGTACATTAGCATAGTCATAGATGACTTAGATCTTTTGATCAGTAAGAACTATGTACAAATTATCTATAAATACCTTGAGAAAAAGTCGGGGCATAGGATGGAGAGCACATGAGAGCATTTGTAGAAGTCAAGTTTGAGAAAATTAGGAGTCAAGAGATAGAAAAAAGTTATGTGTGTTAGCTCTCATCACTCAGTTGTATTTTTCTGAGTTAATGAAGAAAAATTGCGCCCGATCTTTTCGTGTCTGCTCCTTCTGTGCTTGATCATTTGTGAAATCCTTTTGAGGATATCTAAGTTGTTAGTTGATGAGCCTGTGACCTGAATTTCAGAGTCCAATTGTGAACAGGCTAGGAGAATTGTGAGTAGGAACATTCATATGTGTTGAATGTCTACAGTTCTCTGAAACAGGCGCAAAATTCGTGTTTAATGTTTTGGTCAGTGCTCACTCCATAGTTTAAAGTTTTGTGCAAGCAAGCACTTAATCTTTAAGTTGGAAGATGATCTACTCGTGGCTAAAAGCATTTGGCAAAACGGGTTAGATAATGTGAGAATCAAAGTTAAGAAGTTAGGGGTGTCTGAATCGACTTCTCAGAAGTACAGTTTCTGACATAGGTAACTTGAGAAGTTGATTTCTCAAGCTACACTTAATCTTTTGGAGTAATTCAACTTGGAATAGTTGCGCAAACTCTAAGAGATCATTCGTACAAAGTTTCATGAAAAACTTTACACATTTGATAAGTCAATGTAAGGAAATAGTGCAGCAGACTTTTCTGTGTATTACCTTCTTCACAGATTTGTTCATCTTTTGATAATTAGAAGTTGATCCTCTAAATGTGTGAAAGGTTTTGACTTATTCTTGGTATAGAGGTGCTCTAATCACAAGAATAAGTTGTTCTTTTGGAGATTAACATTCTCCATCATGATTCAGCATGCGTAATACATGATTCTCAGGCTATATCAGATGCAAAGCTTTTGGCATGCATGCTTTGGTCATCTGCATTTTTCTAGCTTGTTAGGTCTGCAAAAATCTAAAATGGTGTCCTCTTTGCCCAAACTTGAGGCACCCCGAAAACATGTGTGTGAAGGTCGTATGTTGGGCAAAATGTAGCATTCCTCCTTTCCAAAACATGGTTTGGTTTGAGCTACTCAAAAATTAAAGCTTGTTCACTGTGATGTTTGTAGTCCTATGTAGACACCCTCTTTTGGAAATTATCTTTACTTCGTGACTTTCATTGATGACTTTTCCAAGCATGCATGGGTATATCCATTGAAAGCAAAGTCCGAAGTGTTTATGTGCTTCAAAGAGGTTTTGGTTTTGGTTGAAAATGTGTCACCATGTGTTGAAGCTCAAGGTCAAGCAGAGGCATAAAAGCGCGTCAAGGAAGTGGAGACACAAGAAGGAGGAGCAAGTAGGGAGCTCCAAGAAGCACCTATCAAATTTTCAGAAGAAATTCCTATAAAACTAGTGATTTTTATCACTAAAAACCATTGTAAATACCATTTTCCATTTTTACAACTCCATTTTGTTCAAGCCGAGGAGTCCTCGAGCTTGAGGAGTATTAGAAATATCATCCTACCAATTTTCATAATTTTTAGATTCCGTTTGAGTCCCCAAATAAGCCTTGGAACCTATTTTTTAACTAGGCCGGACACTAGGTCTGGACAGGGCCAAAACTACTAAAAAAACTATAAAAAGGGCTGGAAAGCTCATTGAGGGGTTAGCTTGTTGTAGATTTCAGCTTTGTAAGAGAGTTCATTTGCTATCGAAGATCTTCCATTGTTCCACTCTTTGCTCTTACCTTGTGCACGTGTGTATGTGTGTGCATGCTTGTGTGCTTTCACTCACGCACTTGTGCATTTCACATGCTCTTGGTCTTCATACCGGTCCTCACGTCTCCACGGATTGACATTTATGAGGTGAAGCTCCTCACGTTGGTACTCACCATTGTGCTAGAGTGACACCAAATTTGGCGCCGTTGCCGGGGAGAGAGCTTGGAGGACGAGTGTGTGATAGTAAGACGTAGAGTAGTGACGTTGGAAGGTAAAAAAATCATCATTTTTAGTTCAGTTTTTGAGTTTTCCTTCTTCTTCATCTTCATCATCATCACCATCTCCACCCACCTTCATCTTCTCAATTTTTTCCATTTTTTAGAGTACATTCACCTTGCTTTTTACTTGTGGTTGTGAACAAGAAGCTTAGAGGGGGTTGCGGAACTGAATCGCTGAAGAAAAACTCTTGAAACACTCTCTAAACACCAAGAATCCGAGCGGCCATTTTCGTGAAGTGATAAAACCTGCTCCAAGTATCGTGAGTGCAATATCGCGGGTTTGAAGGAAGATTTGGCACCTACAAACACATGGGAGTGACAAGGAGGACACAAGGTACTCATATTTGCAAAAAGTTTTGAATTTGGACTCCAAAAAATCCAAGTATCGTGTTTCTCCCGCGGTTGAGGTATCGCGATACCTGACAAGTATCCTGTTCTCCTGTGGTTGAGTATCGCGATACTTCACAAGTATCGAGTATCGTGAGATCCCTGATTGCGATACTTCATAAGTATCGAGTATCGTGAGATCCCTGATCGCGATACTTCACAAGTATCGAGTATAGTGAGATCCCTGATCGTGATACTTCACCAAGTATCGAGTATCATGGTTGCCCGATCGCGATACTTCCCAAGTATCATGTATCGAGTATCGCGTTTGCTCAAGTATCGTGTATCGTGTTACTCTTGATTGCGATACTTCACCAAGTATCGAGTATCGTGGTTGCCCGATCGCGATACTTCCCAAGTATCATGTATCGAGTATCACGTTTGCTCAAGTATCATGTATCGTGATTCTTGATCAAGTATCGTGTGTCATGTATCGTGTTTTTGAAGTATCGAGTATCGTGTGCATCCAGGTATCGTGTATCGTTTTTTGGTAGATATCGTGTATCGTCTGGTTCAAAGATGGAGTATCGTGGTCAAATTCTCACGATCTCTGTCGGATATCGAGTATCGTGGACATCAAGTATCGCGATAGTTCCCAAGTATCGTGTATCGCCTGTTTTGAAGCATTTCGTGAGAGGTCCTGTTTCCCTGTTTTAACCCCCAGAACCCTGAACTGGCATAACTTTCTCATATGAAATCCGTTTGGAGTGATCTTGGGTTCGTACGCTAAAATTAATACCAGGATTATTAGATAGGGTATTTTTAAGTTGACCCCCAGGTTGGACTAGGAAGCAAGGGGTTCCACAAGATTTTGAGCAGTTCAAAGGACAATTGTGGACTTGGAGACAAGGCTTATGAACCTAAGATCAAGTAGACACTTAGGAAGAGATAGATAAAGTACCAAATCACTTGAAACTAAGGTCAACTGCACAACCAAGTCAGGGACTCACAACTCAGGGGTTAACACTACGTGCTGAGCTCATAGACAATCGAAAATGTCACTTAACCGAGAGAGACTCTTGGCTTTTGAAGACATTCATAGATCCATACCAAGGGAAGGTCTTATTCCTACAGTGGAAGGGGAATATAGGATGTCTCTTCAATATATATCCACTAACTTGCAAGGAATACCCATCTACCTTGATGGTCTACAGAGGACAGTAGCAAGAATGATAAACACCACATAATCTGAAATAATTCCAAGACCAGCTGTCAAGTATGAAAGTGGGCTTTATAGGGACAAGATGGGCCAGATATATGTAGTAACTGAAAATCGTGATCAGATTAATGAAAGAGGAGAGTTAGCTCAAGATTAGGCAACTACCTCACAAAACCCATTTGAGACTCAGCAAAGAACAGAAAATGTGTTGTTAGGACAAACGAGCCAAGGTAGTATACCCAATGGGCCATATGAGCAGTTCACCACGCCAGGAATTAACCCCCATGGCCACTCTAGCCAAGGAATGGGAAATATGAATGGACCCACCTTTAGGACAGAACCGCCCTAAGGTGTCCCCATCATAACTCGATCCCCAGAGCCCAACAAAAGACTGAGACCAATCCAACTGGCCAAATGTATGCGAAATCGTTACGATGGCACAGGAGAGCCCTATGACCACATTTCAGAATTCAAGCAGGTGTTGCGAGCGGAGCAAGTGGATGACTTTTTCATGCAATATGAATCCTTTGGGCTAACCCTTACGGGAATAGCCTTAGCTTGGTTTCAATCCTTGGATCCAATTTCCTTTGGCAATATTGAACAATTCTTCCAAGAACTTATTTGGGAATTCGCTAAGCGAGGGATCAAGCACAATTCATCATCCTTACTACATAGTTTCAAACAAGCTCCTAATGAGACAGTAAAAAATGCAGCACGAAGATTTAAGCAATACGTAGCCCGATGCCCTATGACAGAGAGACCTTCTCAGAAAAAAATGATATCCCTATTTTTAGAAGGTCTAACCAATGGAGCACTAAGAATGTTAGTATACGTAAAACGGCTACAAACTCTGAGTGAGTGTCTTCAGGAGTGCATAGATTTGGAAGACAACTTAGCCGAGGACCTCAAAATCACACAAGATCCTACCAAGTCAAAGGATATGATAAGCAATGAAACTTCTAGTTCGAGTTATGTGGAGGAAGTGACAGAGTTAGTGGCCAAGAAATTAGGAGTACAAGGACGAAGGAACTACCAGAGTTCCCTCTTGAGAGTGCCAATGTTAGGAAGTTGCACACTTTGTGGTGGGGATCATCCATCTCATGACTGCACGGGAGAAGCATTAGGGTTTTAAAAACCTTACCCTTATGATAGACAACCAACTCAAGCGCTTAACATGTACTCTTATAGTGAGCAAAAGTATGTCAACTACAACACCGAAAACTATCCAATGAATAGACAGCCACTACCGTTTGTACCACCCCAAGGTAGACCATACAGGTACCCTCCTGCAGAACAAGGCAGAAAAGTTCCTAGGCATAACCCATGTCCAGGACCACAAAGATTCCCTAGACTGTATGAACATGAAGGATATAACCAACCTCAACCTATGCCAAGACAACAACCACCCCACACACTAGCTCCGACACAAGGGCAGAACATCACGATACAAGTTGTTTGTCTTGAGTGTGGCAAAGAAAAGCTCCTGAGAGATTGTTCCAGACATCCCGCTAGTGCACCAAAGGTTACACCCATTAATGTAGTAGGCCTAGCAAGGGATTCAGGTTCCAGTAGTGATAATGTGGCTCCTATACACGTAGTTACTAGGGCACAAGCCTTACAACAAACTAAACTAGCTGAGCAATCAGAGCCAAGTGAAGCAGGAGAGACTAGTAAGCGAAGAACAAGAACATGGAAGGATACTAGAGAGAAGGCCAATCGTAAGTGGACCAAGAAGTTATCCGAACTAGAAGAAAGCCTTAAAGATGCAAAAACAAAAATAGAAGATATTGCCTCTCAAAGCCCCTCTAACCTCAAAACTCCATCCACACCACCTCATCCCCAACCACCAACCAATGTAAATAGACCACCACAATCAGGGTCTGTTCTTGCAGATCCAACCCTAGAAGACTTGGACATGATGTTCAAGGCATACCAGGCTCGACTTCAAGAAGGGCCAACACCTGCAAACCTAGACAAGAGCTACCCTAGAGCAGATTTAGAGATTGAACGAACAAAAATGTGCATAAAAATGGTGGAACTAGCTCAAGCTATGTTCGAGGCCAATCAATCGTTCAATCAAACGAATGCTATTACACTGGGTTTGCACTTCCAGGGCTTACTAGAAAGATTAGAGCAGTTGGTAAATAAACCTCAAGTTTCTTTACCTCCACAGGCTCAACTAACTATTGAAAGAGAAAACTCATCACCAAAGAAAGTCTATGTTCCTGACTCCATAGATGATGGAGAGCCTCTTTCAATTCAACAACACTCTCAAACGTTCTTGCGGGAAATACAAGAGAAATGGGCCAAAGAGAAGGATAATCCTCCTATTCTTGAGATTGATGATCTGCATGATCAATTTCCACAAGACATCCCATCTATTTATGGAGGCCAAACAGAGCAACAAGAAGTTGAACGATTAGATTTTGAGTATAATTCTTTACAAGAGTTGCCATAGTTCACAGGCCCATGGGAATCTGAATCTGTCCAAATTAGAGCTCCCACAATAGTGATCAGAAATGAAGACTCGGTGATTCCAAGCAACACTGACGTCGTGAAGAACACTAAGGTTCAGTGTCATCTCATGGTAGAGGAGCAGCTCAAAGCAAAACTTGAGCTATGGAATCATGTGAAGGATCAGGTTCCCGAACTTGATTCCAAAATGCCAAAAGCAGGCTCTAAAGAGAAAGTTCCAGAGATACCTCTTGATAAAATAGGGGACATGAGTGAAGGTGAAGAAGGTAATACTTATCTTCCAATCACCTACCATGGTTACACAACCAAAGCGATCATAGATTCAGATGCTGGTGCTGCTATTGCAACCACCTCCTTGTGGAAGCGATGGGGCAAGCCCACATTAAGACCAACTAGAATGACGCTTCAAATGGCCAACGGTCACTTTGAAAGACCTCTAGGATTGCTCGAAGGGATAACTCTAACCACTTGTGGTGTAGAGTTTGAGCACACCTTTGCTATATGTAACTTTGAAAAAAATAATGTCTACGAGATGATCTTAGGAAGACCCTTCCTACGACAACTGCAAGTGGTACAGGATTGGGGAACCAACTCCTTATACTTGCAATGCTTAGGGGTCACAACCAAGGTCAATTTGAAGGAATACTCCTTTAGAGATGTACCACCCCTACAGTGGAATCCTATCCACAAGGAGCAAGAAGATTCAATCTCTGTGCATTCTAAAAGTTCACCTGATACATCTTGGATGCATGAAGATACTCATTTGTGGATGTGCAAGGTCGCAAAGGAAGAGGCAAGAGAAAAAGGAACTTCTCAAAGAGATAGACTAGTCCGAGACCCAGCCTATACGCCAATGATATTTCCAGATGAGGAATTTGAGCCTCATGGTTGGGCAAAAATCTTAGCTACCATGGACATTGCTATCAATGAAGAACAATGGAAACCTCATTATGATGAGGAGGGTTATGATATTTCATTGTTCATGTGTCAGCCCTTGCTAGAAGAAAGTGACTCTAAGGACGTTATAGAAGAAGAAGACAGCGATGATGATCTAGAGTCCATTGTGATGGATAGTTGCTTTATTTCAGAGGAGCACTATCTAGAAGACATAGGAGTATTTACACAAAAAGAAGAAGAACCTCTCACAAGCATCAAAACGGTAAATTCAAAGGATGGGAGTGAAGGTAGTCAAAAGAAAAAGAAAAGAAAAGTAGCGAAACAAGGAGAGGAGGAGCAATTATTTGAAGTACCAGAAAATTTCAAGAAATATGAAGTGGAAGACGACAAAATTTTGGTACGAATGCCTAAGAGAGAGGCCACAATAGGAGAAGCATATGATAACAAAGAAAAGACCAAAACAATTGTAGTCACCATCGAAGATAACGAAGAGAGATGTACATACATAGGAGATGACCTAAGTAAGGAAGAGGAAGTAGAGTTGGTAGCCTTGTTAAGGAAATATAGGGACGTGTTTGCATGGCACTATAGAGACTTGAAGGGAGTAGATCCGAAAATTTGTTCTCATACGATTCCCATGATAGCAGATGCCAAGCCCACCAAACATAAGCCCTACACATATAATGACACTTATGCAGCCAAAATAAAAGAAGAAATTGATAGATTGATTGAAGCTGGATTCATCTATGAGATTGAGCATACTGAATGGGTGTCTCCCATTGTAGTGGTGCCCAAGAAGAATGGAAAGTTACGTGTGTGTATTAACCTAAAAAAAGTTAATGCCGCCACGATAAGAGATAGTTATCCGCTTCCAATCACTGAACATTTATTGGAGCGTGTTGCAGGCAAGGAAGTTTATAGCTTCCTTGATGGATTTTCAGGTTACAATGAAGTAGCCATTGCCCCAGAAGATCAACATAAAACAGCTTTTGCCACAGAGTGGGGGATCTTTGCATTTCGTGTGATGCCATTTGGGCTCACCAAGGCACCTGCAACCTTTCAACGGCTCATGTGTCATGTCTTCAAAGAGTTCTTGCGAAAGAGCTTAGAAGTATATGTGGATGATTTATGTGCTCATTCCCAAGAGCGGAGATATCACATCTCTGAGCTTAGACAGATCTTCAACAAGCGTAGAGAATATCGAGTGTGTCTGAACCCAGAGAAGTGTGCGTTCATGGTACGTCAAGGTAAAATCGTAGGTCACATTGTATCTAAGAACGGAATATCAACAGATGAGGACAAGGTAAAAGCCATAGCGGAGTTGCCGAGGCCAAGGAATGTTAGAGAGGTACAAGCCTTTATGGGCCATTGTGGATATTACCGTAGGTTCATTCACATGTATGCAATCATAGCTAAACCTCTTTATGCCTTGTTGACAAATTTTGAGTGGAACGATGAATGCGAAAAGTCCTTCAATGAGCTGAAGAGACGCTTGTGCACATCACCAATACTGACCACTCCTAATTGGAATAAGCCATTCCATGTACACGTGGATGCATCCAATTATGCAATAGGATGTGTGCTGTCACAACCAACTGGCGAAGGGAATTTAGATTTGCCTATAGCATATGCTAGTAGGCAATTGAACGCTGCTGAAAGAAACTACACCACAACCAAAAGAGAAGGTTTAGGCATGGTATATGCAGTAAAGAAGTTTAGACACTATCTACTGGCCAACAAGAGCAGATCACCTATCGCGCATCAGAGCGGATCACCTATCGCGCATCACTTCAGGTGAGTCACTACAAGGAGTGTCTGATGAATTGTCGGACGCTTATCTGTTCAATCTAGAAATTGTTCCTAAATGGGCAAATAAGTTAGTACCAGTCCTAACCTTTGGACCTGCAAATAAGACTGTGAAATCAAACAAAGATGAAATTGTAAAATCATAAAAATATCAAATATTGGCAGGAAGCATGTACAAACCAGACACGGAAGGTGTTCTAGCTTGTTGTGTCGAGGATGATGAACATAGTAGTTGGTTGCAACAAGCCCATGAAGGATTTCTAGGGAATCACTATTCTAAACAACGAACACTGCAAAATCTAAAATGTTTAGGAGTGTATTGGCCTAGTATGGATAAAGAAATTCATGAGTGGATGAAGAATTGTCCAATGTGCAAAGAGCGACCCCCAGTGGAGCATGCTACCCTTTATCACGTGTCGTTAATTCCAGACTGGAGTGCTCCATTGGTAGAATTCATGCGGTCAGGAACACTACCTAGAGAGGCAAGTCTAGCAAGAAAACAAAGTATGGAGTAGGAGGCTAAAGACTATGCCTTAGTACGCTATAACCTATACCAAAGAGGCAAAGATGTTTATTTAAGATTGTGTGTTCATGAATCAGATTATTTGAAAGTCTTAGAAACTACACATAGCAGTGTGGCAGGTGGACACTTTGGGCCTGACAGAGTGATCAAGTCTATTCTATTCTCAGGACTTTGGTGGCCCACTCTTCATATGGATGCACATACCTATGTGAAGAAATGTGACACATGTCAACGTGCCCAGTACCCAATTTGAAAAGATGAGATGCCTTTGAGGCCAATGATGGGGGGACGAGCATTCTCGAAGTGGGGCATAGACTTTGTAGGGCCTATTAACCCCCCAGCTAAAACTCCCATGCCGAATACATTATTGTAGCCATAGATTACCTCACAAAGTGGGTAGAAGTCAAAGCCACAACAAATAATGATGCTCAAACAATAGCAAAGTTCTTATTTGAGAATGTGTTCACAAGATACGGATTACCAATAGAGTTAGTAAGTGATAGAGGCACACACTTCTTGAATGAAGTAATCAAAAATCTTCTCCAAGAATGCTTGGTGATACATAAGAAGTCTGCCCCCTATCATCCACAAGCTAACAGACAAGCTGAGAGCACGAATAAGATCCTATGTAACATGTTGACAAAACTCATAAATAACAAACGTGCTGATTGGGACAAACAACTTCATCATGTTGTTTGGGCCTACCGAGTTGCCTATAAAACGGTACTCAATGCCACCCCACTTCAGATGGTCTTCGGACAGAATGTTGTGCTACCATTGGACTTCCTAATCCCAACTTTAAAAGTACCACAAGAGCATGAGTGGAATGGACACGAGTTATCCTCCAGGATCTTTGATCTAGAACGCTTAGGTGAGACGAGGCTACGAGCAGCGGCAGGCATCTATGCTGCAAAGAAACGGCAAAAGGCATACTTTGATGCACACATCAAAGATAAAGGATTGAAAGAGGGAGACCTAGAGTTGGTTTATACATTAAAGCAACATGCCCATAAATTGGAAAAAAGAGGATATGGACCCATGATCATTAATAGTATTTCCACTAGCGGTGCAGTTCAATTGGCCACACTAGAAGGTGATATCTTGCCCAACTATATCAGTGGTTGTCGAGTCATGGAACAACCACTACAACAAGGGTCTGTCAAGGACGACAGACTCAAGAGGGGGGGGAGTGTTGAAGCTCAAGGTCAAGCACAGGCATAAAAGCGCGTCAAGGAAGTGGAGACACAAGAAGGAGGAGCAAGTAGGGAGCTCCAAGAAGCACCTATCAAATTTTCAGAAGAAATCCCTATAAAACTAGTGATTTTTATCACTAAAAACCATTGTAAATACCATTTTCCATTTTTACAACTCCATTTTTTTCAAGCCGAGGAGTCCTCAAGCTTGAGGAGTATTAGAAATATCATCCTACCAATTTTCATAATTTTTAGATTCCGTTTGACTCCCCAAATAAGCCTTGGAACCTATTTTTTAACTAGGCCAGACACTAGGTTTGGACAGGGCCAAAACTACTAAAAAAACTATAAAAAGGGCTGGAAAGCTCATTTGAGGGGTTAGCTTGTTGTAGATTTCAGCTTTGTAAGAGAGTTCATTTGCTATCGAAGATCTTCCATTGTTCCACTCTTTGCTCTTACCTTGTGCGTGTGTGTGTATGTGTGTGCATTCTTGTGTGCTTTCACTCACGCACTTGTGCACTTCACATGCTCTTGGTCTTCATACCGGTCCTCACGTCTCCACGGATTGACATTTATGAGGTGAAGCTCCTCACGTTGGTACTCACCATTGTGCTAGAGTGACAGCATGTACAATGGGCACCTCTGTTTATATCGAGGGGGGGAATATATGTCTTCTAACTTTAATGCATTTCTAGCTGAACGTGGGATAAAACATCAATGTATAGTGCCATATACACCTCAATAGAATGGAAGAAGAATAGTTCACTCATGGAAATGGCTAGGTGTATGGTCAAGAGTCATGCTTTACCACATAGTTTTTGGCTTTAGGATGTCATGTGTAGCATATGTACTCAATAGGTGTCCCACTAAAGCACTACACTCTATCACTCCATATGAGGCTTGGCATGGTTGCAAGACATCTGTTTCTCATCTGCATGTTTTTTGTTGTTTTGCATATGCATTAGTGCCTGATCAACATCATAGGAAATTGGATGATAAAGTAGTACAATGTATTTTTGTTGGGAAGAGTTCTGAAAGCAAAGGCTATCGTCTGTATCATCCACATACTAAACACATTTTGGTTAGTTGTGATGTTGTTTTTGTGGAAGATGCTATTTCACCTTTACTTTCATGCACGAAGGAGACATTTGTTAGCTTCACAAACAATTATGATACTTTGCTGCCTTTTTACAGCTGGACAATCTAGTGCTATTCCTATTTATGCAAGTTCTCAGCCTTTAAAAGTTTCATGTGATGATGCAGATCATTCCATTTGTGATGCAGATTTGCATGATGCACTTGTTGATGAGAGAGTTGATATTGAGGAGGCAAAAACTATGCCAAAATGGCTAGTGTAGACTTTGCGTGATAGCAAATTAGATGCACCTCTGTCATATTATACTTTTTCAGGCGCTCATAGTGCCTCTTTTGCATCAGATAGCTATGATATGGTTGCCTTTAGTCTTGGTGATGAGATATAGCATGTTTTGTTTGATGAAGAACAAAATTTTGAACATTGGATGGCTGCAATGCAATCTAAATATGATGCTATCATGAAAAATGGTATCTCGTCTTTATGTGACTTGTCTTCTAGCAACAAGGCCATTGGCACTAAGTGTGTATACAAGCTAAAGCATAAACGTGATGGAAGAGTTGATAGGTATAAGGCTATGCTTGTTGCAAAGGGTTATGCATAGGAAACATGCATTGATTTTGATGAAACCTTTGCACCTACTTGTCGAATGACTACTGTTCATAGCATCTGTGCACTTGTAGCTCATCATAGTTGGAATCTACATCATTTGGACATTAAAACAACATTTCTGAATGGTGACTTGCATGAAGAAGTGTATGTTGTCCAGCCCCGTGGTTTTGTGCAAAAAGGGCATGAAAACTAGGTGTGTAGGTTAAAGAAGGCATTATATGGTTTAAAGCAAGCACCATGTGCTTGGTATGAAAAGATACATGCCTATCTAATTGCACATGGTTTTGAGAACAGTCCAACTGAAAGCATTGTATATGTTAAGCGTGCTAATGATGTGCTTCTAATCATTGTTGTGTATGTCAATGACATGCTACTCACTAGTCCTCATGAGAAGCATATTGCTGATTTCAAGGCTCATTTGCATGCCTCATTTGAGGTGTTTGATATGGGGCATTTGCATCATTATTTGGGCACTCAGTTTATGCAAGTTGATGGTGGAACAACTTTGTGTCAAACAAAATATATTGACACACTATTGTAGCATTTTGGCCTTCAAGTCTCTAAATCTATTGCCACTCCTATGGAGATGGGTTTACAATTGAGTCTTCATGATGCTGGAGATGTATTTGATGTTGTTCTCTATCAATACCTTGTTGGATGCTTAATTTACTTACGCATTACTTGGCCAGATATTCAGATTGTTGTCTCACAGATGAGCAAGTTTATGCATTGCCCAAGTGTCAAGCATTGGCAGGTGGTTAAGCGCATTTTTCGCTACTTGAGTGGTACCCGGGTTGTTTTATCCCAAGGGGGGATAAATCTTTTGCAATTTAAGAATTTTGATGGGATTCGATATTTTGATCAAACAATGATGGAATTGGGCTCTTTCTAAACTTAACAACAAGTTGGCATACTGAAAGGTATGTAGATCAACCTAGCAAGGCATATTATGGTGGTTCATATGATTATGTACATTCTTTCTTGCTAGGGATCAAAGGAACAAGAAACTGACACATTAGAAAGAATTTGTAGGAACTTTCTCTTGATCGGAGACCCTAACAACAAGGGTATAACCAAAATTAAATGGACTAGCATAATCCAAAGATATCAAGGTGGTTGGGGCATTTTAGACATTGAAGGAATGGCCAATAAGTGGGTGTCCAAGTGGTTAATTAAAGCGTAGAGAAATAGGAATGCCACTCAGGCCACACTAAATTTTGGAAATAAGAATGCTCTTTGGATTATGGGCCTTCGAATGTGGAAGGCACTTGATCTTCTCACTCTTATTTTTTCCCCCTATTCTATGACATCTTGGGGACCAAGCTAAGTTTGATCTCTACGAAAGAGCTAGAACAAGGTGAAATAGTTTATCAAGGTCAATGAAGATTGGAAATGGGCAGCTGGTATTAGACAAAATGATTCAATATAGTTCCCTATCAAGGAAATCAAAGAAGTCAAGTCTTGGAACCTCCAAAAAGCTAGAAAGCTTTGGAACAAAGGCTTTAATTTGTGCAAAGACCTCTGGAATCAAGAAGCTTACCAATGGATTACATTTGAGATATTGACCTAGCTAGGGGAGTGGACTATGAAGAATGGTGCCTGTTCCAAAGCAAAATTCAATGCTTGCGAGTGCTCCAAGAATCGCCTCCTTATTGGGCATGACTCCCCTCATCTTGAGGGCCTTAGGTGACACAACAAAAATAGTATTAATAAGATTCTAAGATTCAAGAAGAATGTGGACTTTCATGTCACATTTAATAGGAGATGATATTTTGCTTGGTCAAGTTTTACATGCGATTTTAAGTTTCAATCCCTTTGGCTTCCCTTTATTGAGATTAAAAAAATCAAATATTATGTGACAAATCCTCCACCAGTTACTGGGACCAATGTTAAAGCTAACAAAATTCGTGGAGGCCCTCCGTGGTGTAAACAGTGCATTCATAACAATAAGGAATTGGGCTATTTGGCATACTAAAAGGTATGCATATCAACCTGGCAGGGCATGCTCTGGTGGTTCATATGATGCCCTACTTTATTCCTTCTATAGATCAAAGGACCAAGAAATTGTCAAATTGGAAAGAATTTTCAAAAACTTTCTCTTAATTGGAGACGCTAACAAAAGGGGTGTCACTAAAATTAAATGGAATAGCACAATCCAAAAATATCAAGGTGGTTTGGGCATTTTAGACATTGAAGGAATGGCCAATAAGTGGGTGGCTAAATGGTTAATTAAAGCATGGAGCAATAGGAATGCCACTTGGGGTAGACTCAATTTAAGAAATAAGAATGCTCTTAGGCTTGTGGGCCTTTGAGTGTGGAAGGGAATTGATCTTCTCAATCTCAAATTTCTCCCCCGATTTTGTGACACCTAGGGGATCAAACTAAGCTTGCTCTCTGCAAAAGAGTTAGAACAAGGTTAAACACTTTATCAAGATCAATGAAGATTGGAAATGGGAAGATGGTATTAAACAAAATAATTCAATCTAGTTCCCTATCAAGGGCATCGAAGAAGTCGAGTCTTGCAACCTCCAAAATGCTAGAAGGCTTTGGAACAAAGGCTTTCATTTGTGGAAAGACATCTAGAATCAAGAAGCTTGCCAATGGATTACATTTGAAAACATTGACCTAGCTAGGAGAGTGGAGTATGAAGAATGGTGTCTGTTGCAAAGCAGATTCAATGCTTAAGAGTGCTCTAGGACTCGCCTTGTTGTTGGGCATGACTCCCCTCATCTTGAGGGTCTTACATGAAACAAGAAAAATAGTATTAATAAAATTTTGAGATTCAAAAAGAACATGGACTTTCATGTCACACTTAATAGGAGATGGTGTTTCGGTTGGTTGAGTTCTACATGCGATTTTAAGTTCCAATCCCTTTGGCATCCCCTTATCCAGATAAACAAAATCAGCTCTTATGTGACAAATCCTTCACTAGGGAATTCGGACCAATGTTAAAGCTTGCAAAATTTGTGGAGGCCCTCCATGGTGTAAACAATGCATTAATAGCAATAAGGAATTGGGACACCACTTCTTTTGATTTCCAAGGTCAATGTTTTTTTAAATATAAAGGAAGTTTGGCCTTGGCCTACTCTCCTAGACTTGTATTAAATAAAAGGAAAAGAAAAGTACAAATGAAGGGGACTAGTGCCCACGGGACCCCCAAAGTCCCACATAGCATGGGTAGATCTTACAGAGTTTAGATGGCATTACAAATAAGGTTAATGACCCTCTCATCACCCTCATGTGGGGACCACTTAGGTTTAAGCATGTTGTTGATCAAGAGGAGCACTTTATGATGCCTAAGAGGGGGGTATTTTTTACAGTTGATGATTCTTTTACCAAAGAGGAAAAGTGATTTCTCAATCAACCACTCTTTGGGGGAGTCTCCAAAGTTATAAGCAGATTTTTCCCACGCAATCTTCCAAAGGACCTCCCCTCTGATGGCATTCCAGAGAGTTTCTGAGCCGTCGATCACTTCTCCGAGCAGAGCTTGTTTCCAACTTATATGCTTTTCAAGTCTAATTTTCTTTTCGACAATCTGCCATAGCCTATCGGAGTAGGGACAAGTAAAGAAGATGTGACCAACATCTTCAATGGATGGGTGATAGCACTTGCACCAAGGAGATGCCCCACAAATTTTGCTAACCTTTAGGTTGGTCCAAATTCCTCGATGAAGAATTTGCCATAAGAAGATAGACTTTTTGTTTTCTATGAGAGGGTGCCAGATAGCCATGAACTTCATGTCCCACTACAACCGCGTCCATGGTAGGCACCACTTCTTGTTGAGGTTGACCTGATAGTCAATGTTTCCTTTGATATTGGGGATTTTTTTTAGGGAATTAACATTATGCCATTTGAGACCTAGTGGACACAGCGAGTCTTGCCCCATGAGAATACGAACTTTAGAGTGGTCCCAGGTAGGACATCTGGTTTGTAGAATATTCCATTCTTCATGGGTAATGCTCACACTAGGGTCAATATCCTCGAAGTTGATCCATTGGTTGGTGTCTTGTTTCTAGAGATGTTTCGATTTTCTCAAGCCCTTGTTCTAGAGCCTCTTGGCACATCACATGTTCCAAGACTCCAGGTTCCTAATGCCATGGATCAAAAACTAGATAGAGTCATTTTGTCTGATACCAACCGCCCACTTTCAATCTTTATTGATTCTTGTGAAGCTTTTGACTTTATTCCAACTCTTCCATAGGGAGCACACCGAATTCGAGCCTTTCAGGAAAATCGAGATCGAGAAAAATAAAAGTTTCTGAATATTGAGATTCTTCCAATTTGGGAATCCCACAAAAATCCAAGGTCAATGCTGGTTTGGTAGGCCCTTGGGAGAATCATGTTGCTGCAAGGACAAATCAACTCGAAGCAAGCATTATTGGGTGAAGTGATCGGATGTCCCTCAGTATTGTGGAATGCTATTGAGGGGAGGCCCTCTAAAAGATCTGGAAAAAGAGGTGTGTTGCCAACTTTGGTAGCCCTCCTAAAGAATGGTCAATCGAAAGTTTCTTTTTCCTTTTATTGGAAGTTCTAATTGTTAGAAGCCCCCCCCCCCTTAGGCTTCATAGATTGTTTTTCATCGAGAGCAACAAGATTAAAAGTAGGTGAGCCCCCAAGAGGGGGGATGAAAGGGTTAACAACCTTCTTTGTAGTATTTTCTAGCAAATTTTGAGCAACCCTTGCTTTGTGGGATTCGGGTGTCCCATGGGTGCTATATAAGATTTGGAAATGGTAGCATGCACTCTCTCTCTCTCTCTATATATATATATATATATATATATGTATATATATATATATATATATATATATATATATATATATATATATATATATATATATATATATATATATATATAAAGAGAGAGAGAGAATGTGTGCCTTCTTGTGAATGTAGACCTTTTGTGGCTGCGTCTAGAATCAAAGAATTCTAATCCTTTCGAGAAGGTTTCTTGAATTTTGAAGCGAAGCATGATTTTAGCGTGGAACAAGGGACTTATAAATGAACACAACAAACAACCAAATTTATGAATTTCTTCTACCTTCGGATCATTTGGTTGTATCCCCTTGCAAACAATCTCAAAAGCTCCGTTTATTCATCTCTTACGAGAAGTGTTTGAGACTAAACATAGATGTCTTGAAGATTCTATTTCCAGCAGAATGAGTCAAGAACTTTCTTATTCGACACATAATTGACTTCCATATTCATGTCTGCATGATAGACCTCAGAACCAAATAACAAAGATTAACGGCGATAATGGTTTAGCAACTTCCTTCAAGCAACCTTGTCGATCTTTGAGATGTATCTTTGCCTTTTTGCTCCATCTCCTCCTTGAGTCCGAGACAAGTATGCTTGATAGAATATGTGCATAATAGATGTATGATATACTAGAGTAGGACTACATTCTCCAATCTCTAAAAGACCTAGGTTGTGGCCACAAATTCACTAAGATGATCTCATTATTGTTGGAAAATGTGGCTGCTCACATAAACATCAAGGGTCATCTTTCTCATGCCATTCAATTTAAATGTTCTATCAACCAAGGATGCCCCTTGGTCCCTCTTCTCTTTGCAATTGCTATCAACAACCTCAGCTGCCTTGTTAAACATCAAGCATGCTTAGTTCTTATTCGCGGCCTCGCTCTTCCCCTCAATCAAGACAAGATGATCATGAGGCTCTTTGTTGATGATACGAATGCATTTTTGTGTAACGATCAGGCCATCATTGAAACCTTTAGGTGTTGCCTAAATATTTTCTTTGAGGCATCTGGCTCCAAAATAAACCACCCTAAAATTGTTTTCAAAGCTGTTATTGAGAATCCACCTCAATGTTTTGTTGAGCAGGGCTACCAATTGATCCCTAGGGGACAAATCTTCTGCCTGTTAGGCATTCGGATGGGATTTGATGTTTCTATGGGACATTGATGGAACTTAGCTCTTTTTAAACTCAAGCATAAGTTGGCATGCTACAAAGGTATGCAAGTTAACATGCCAAGGCATGGTATGGTGGTCAACAGGTGTTGAGATATCAAGCTCAACATGTGATGATCTTGTTGGAAGTCAATGTCCTCATTGGTCCAACAAACAGCTTCATAAGAAGCTTTCTCTATATTCTTCTAGGCGGGTTCAAGCTCCGCATATAGAGCGTATTCTATATTCCTTCAACAAGTCGCAGTGGCAGAGCATTTGGTCTAGCCCAAGGCCTCTAAAAGCGTCCTCAATCAACCATGGTTCGAATCCAATCTGGCACGGCAACGAATAGATTTAATTTTGATTTTTTTTGCTTTATTAAAAGCGACGAACGAATGGCTTCGCTATATTCGATAGAGTTTGTTTTTTCGATTGCGATCAATTACGATCGTAGCTTTAAGCTTTCTTTTAGCTTTTCATGGATACTCAAAAACTATATAATAAGGCCCTTGGCTCATTGTGTAAATCACTCACTAAAAGATCTAGAGCTTGGAGATCTTCTTGAAGACAGAGTGTTCTCACACTCTTGAAGGAGGTGAAGTTTTGGTGAAGGAGAGGCTACTCTCATTGCAGCAGGAAGTCTTCTACAAGGTGGTGGTAACTATCTTTTGTGAGTTAACCTTGTGGTTGATTTACAAATTTGTTACACTATTTTGTTAGCTTCGTTGCTTCATCCTCTTCACACATACTTAGATTATTTCGACATAATCTAAATTTTGTATCATCATCTTCTTATTCTTCCATTAGTGAGTGCACCACTTTATATGGTTGAGTAGTACTCCCATGTTGTAATTTGGACATCTATTATTTTTAGTGAAGTAAGCATCCAGCTTACGTTCCCTATCCTTGTCTCAAGATCTCTTTCTTTCTCTATCTAACTTATCATCTTGTCAATTAAGTTGTGTATGCTCAAGAGGTTTTAGTATTGGAACGATCCTGGGGCCCCAAATTCCAACACTTGGTATCAGAGCTACATAATTGACATACACACTTAAGATAAGATGAGTGAGATGAGAATTGAGATTGAAGACAAGTTAGATGGATCTTCTAATTATCCCATGTGGAGTTTCATGATGATGAACTTGTTAGTGACAAAGGATTTATCGAGTATCGTCAATGGATCCTTAACAAGACCAAGACGAGAAGGCAAAGAAGGGTCTACAACAGCTTCAGCAGGTACTGGAATTACTATTATAGAACCAACTGAAGAAGAGGTAACCAGTTCGACATCCAGAGTCACTGCTAGGTCTTTACCTAGAGTTCCTCCTACTGAAGATCAGGCAAGATGGGATGCTAGAGATGCTTTACCACTTTCATTCATAGCAATGAGTGTCAAAAAGCATATTCTACCACAGATCAGATCTTGCAGAAGTTCTAGTCAAGCTTGGTTGAAGCTTGAGAATCTTTTTCAAAGTGAAAATCGTGCTAGGAAAGCTCACTTGAGGAGACAACTAGCAAATACAAGGATGAAAGCTGGTGAGTCAATTCAAACCCACATTACGAGACTCGTTGACTTGAGAGATAACCTTCTAAATGTAGGAGTTGAGATATCAGATGAAGAAATGGTAAATACGTTGATTAATTCACTTCCTATTTCATATCGATCTTTCATAACCACTCTTACCCTTACCACAAGAGATAGAGAGGTTACATTTAAAGAGTTAGAGTTCTTGTTACTTCAAGATGAAGATCAGTTGAAGGGAATGGAAGAGAATGAAGAAGCACTTTCATCCTCATCAAAGGGTCAAAAGAAGAAGGATAAGAAGAAGGATAAGAAGAAGGAACAACAATCCAAGAAGGAAAGTAGCTCCCTCTCACCTTCTACTTCAGATTTTGTATCTACAACATCTTAAGAGAATTCCTCTAAGAAGAACGTAAAAATATGTTCTTTCTGCAAGAAACATGGACATATTCAGTCAGAATGTTATAAAAGGATTGCACTAGAAAAGAAAAAGGCATTAGGTAATGTTGCAAAAGATGATAAAAAAGGGAAATCTCAAGGTGATTCTTATGTCTGTATCACCAGTGAGGAAGTAGCTTTTGATCAAGCAGCTTTACAAGTTCTTTCAGCAAGTCCTTGGATATTCGACTTAGGTGCTATAAAGCATATGACAGGTTGTAGAGATGTATTTTCGTCTCTTTCCTATTCTTAAGGTAGAAGAGTTACTATTGCAGATGGCAATGATTTGGATGTTGTGGGAATAGGTACAGTAACCCTAAAGTCAAGAGAAGGTGGTGTTTTTCAAATTTCAGATGTCCTTTATGTACCTGAAATGAAGAAGAATCTGATATCTATATCTACACTTTTAAGTGATGGTTTTAAAGTTGTATTTGAGAAAGATCTTTGTAAGATCTTATCACATAACGAAGACAAGTGTCTTTTACAAGGTGAGCATAAAGGAGGGGTCTTTGTTTTGTCGAAAATCAGTCAGGCATATGCAGTCAAATCTTCGTCAGCGGTGGAAGATATGAAGCTATGGCATGAAAGATTTGGACATATCAGTTTAGGAGCTCTCAAGAATATCAAAGACAGAGGTATGGTTGAGAGTTTACCCTCATTCAAGCTACCTGATGATTCAGATATATGTGAAGGTTGTCTTGAAGGTAAGATGCATAAACTACCTTTCAAGAAACATGGTCATATTACAGCTACCAAGAAATTGTAGATTATTCATTCAGATGTGAATGGACCTATGAGATCAGACTCTATTCAGGGTTTTCAGGTATTTTGTCCTATTTGTGGATGATTTTACAAGATACTCATGGATCTATGGTCTTAAGTCAAAGTCATAAGTCTTTCCTATGTTCAAGAAGTTTGTAGCTATGGTTGAAAATGAAAGTCAGGAAACTGTCCAGATTCTCAGAAGTGATAGAGGTAGAGAATACTTGTCAAATGAGTATCAGACATTTCTAAATGAGAAAGGTATTACTCGACACCTTACTATTATTCTAGTTTGATGGAGTACATACAGCTAATCACATTTTGAACAGGTCATCTACAAAAGCTTTAAAGGTAATCACACCGTATGAAGCTTATTATGGTAGAAAACCTAATGTGATGTACTTCAAAGTGTTTGGATCACTTTCTTACGTACATGTTGAGAAAAAGGACCGAGGCAAATTAGATGTAAAGGCAAAGAAAGCTGTTTTTATTGGATATCCTATTGAAAGCAAAGGATACAGGTTTTATGTTCCAGAGACAGGTGAAGTTATTCTTTCACGTAATGCTTATATTGTTGAAGATAAGGTTTATGATAGAGAAGCAAAAATTCCGGAGTTCATTAGTGAAAATGACTATGGAATTTTTAGAAAGATTCTAGATGTACATGTTCAGCCATATCAGGAGGGAGTTAAAACTCAAATTCCTAGTATTCAAGAAAGAGTTGAAGAAAGAGGAATTTCACAACCTTCTACAGACTCACTTCCACAAGAAGCTTTGATTCCAGAAATGGAAGAAGTTAAAGTTCCAAAAAGTCCTAGTACCTCGATAGGACAAGTTCCAGAACCTGTGGAAGCTGAAAGTTCAGAAAGAGTTTCACCACTATTCCAGGATACAGCTACGTGGTTATATGAGACTTGGAAAGATAGTGGTATAAAAACTTTTACTGGAAGAACAAGGAGTCACACTAGACAACAACAACAAGATCATGTAAGAACAAGAAGTCAAACTAGACAGGAAAAAGATCATGTAAGTTTTGCTGAAGACTTTGAGATTCATGATATTTTGGCACTTACGACTGTTGAAGATGAACTTGCGTGCCTTAAAGATGCACTTAACATTCCTATTTGGAGAAAAGCTATGCAAGAAGAGATTGATTCTATTCATAAGAATCAAACTTGGCAGCTATGTGAGTTACCAGAAGGAAAGAAGGCTATAGGTGTAAACTGGATCTTCAAAATCAAAAGGAAAGCAGATGGTACTATTGATAGATACAAGGCCAGGTTGGTTGTCAAAGGATATGCACAACAAAAAGGTATTGATTATGATGAGACATTTGCTCCTACGTCTAGGATGACTATTATTAGGTTAGTACTTGCTCTAGCAGCACATTTTGGTTGGCATATATATCAACTTGACATTAAGACTGCTTTTCTAAATGGTGATTTACACGAGGATGTGTATATTCAGCAGCTAGAAGGTTTTGAAGAGAGAGGTAAAGGACACTTAGTGTGTAAGCTTATAAAAGCTTTGTATGGTTTAAAACAGGCACCTAGAGCATGGTATGAAAAGATACATACATATCTTTTATCCATTGGTTTCCATAACTCAGATGCGGCTCCAACTCTTTATGTCAAAGCTGAAACAGGTATGATGATTATAGCAATCATTTATGTGGATGATATTATAGTCACAGGTCCCAGAGATGAAGATTTGTAGATGTTCAAAGAAGAATTGAAGCAAGCATTTGATGTGAATGATTTAGGCATTCTACATTATTATCTTGGGATTCAGTTTCTATTTCGAGATGAGTGTATCTACATGACACAACAGAAGTACATTGAGAAACTTTTGGAAAAGTTTCAGATGGGTGATTCTAAACCTATGCAAACACCTATGGATCAGAACATGTCTTTACAAATGGTAGCAGATGCAGAGCCATTTGATGCTACTCTATATAGTCAAGCAGTTGGTTGCTTGATATATCTTTGTAATACATGTCCTGATATACAGTTTGCAGTTTCTCAAGTATCAAGGTTCATGCAGAATCTGACAGTGTTACATTGGAAATCAGTAAAGCGGATCTTTCGTTATTTGAAGGGAACTTCAAATTATGCTATGGTATTTTCGAAATCTACACATTTGTTACTAAAAGGATTTTCAGATTCTGATTCGGCAGGTACTAGAGACACAAGAAGAAGTACTAGTGGATTTTGTTTTTATCTTGGAGATTGTCTTATCTCATGGTTTTCAAAGAGACAACCCACTATTGCCACTTCATCATGTGAAGCTGAATATCGTGCAGCATTTACAGCTACTCTAGAGTCAGTATGGTTGTAGAAGATTTTCAGTTATCTTGATGTAAGAGTACATCAACCCATTCAGATATTTTCAGATAGCCAGAGTGCTATAGCTATAGCTAAGAATCCAGTGCATCATGCAAGGTCAAAGCATATAGAGGTACACTACCACTATATTCGAGAGCAGATAGTTATGAAGCACATTGAGCTAGTTTATGTTCCTTCTAGTGAGAATGTTGCAGATATTTTTACCAAAGCATTGACTAGAGATAGTGATGAGAAGATTTGCACGTTACTGAAGCTTGTACCAATATGACATTGAAGGAGGGATTGTTGGAAGTCAATGTCCTCATTGGTCCAACAAATAGCTTCATAAGAAGCTTTCTCTATATTCTTCTAGGCGGGCGCAATCTCCGCATATAGAGCGTACTCTATATTTCTTCAACAAGTCGCAGTGGCAGCGCATTTGGTCTAGCCCAAGGCCTCTAAAAGCATCCTCAATCAACCATGGTTTGAATCCCATCAGGCACGGCAATGAGTAGTTTTAATTTTGATTTTGTTTGCTTTATTAAAAGCTACGAACGAACGGCTTCGCTATATTCGATAGAGTTCGTTTTTCTGATTCCTATCAATTACGATCATAGCTTTAAGATTTCTTTTAGCTTTTCATGGATACTCAAAAACTATATAATAAGGCCCTTGGCTCATTGTGTAAATCACTCACTAAAAGATCTAGAGCTTGGAGATCTTCTTGAAGACAGAGTGTTCTCACACTCTTGAAGGAGGTGAAGTTTTGGTGAAGGAGACGCTACTCTCAGTGCAGCAGGAAGTCTTCTACGAGGTGGTGGTAACTATCTTTTGTGAGTTAACCTTGTGGTTGATTTACAATTTCGTTACACTATTTTGTTAGCTTCGTTGCTTCATTCTCTTCACACACACTTAGATTATTTTGACATAATCTAAATTTTGTATCATCATCTTCTTATTCTTCCATTAGTGAGTGCACCACTTTATATGGTTGAGTAGTACTCCCATGTTGTAATTTGAACATCTATTATTTTTAGTGAAGTAAGCATCCAGCTTAGGTTCCCTATCCTTGTCTCAAGATCTCTTTCTTTCTCTATCTCACTTATCATCTTGTCAATTAAGTTGTGTATGCTCAAGAGGTTTTAGTATTGGAACGATCCTAGGGCCCCAAATTCCAACACTTGGTATCAGAGCTACATAATTGACATACACACAAGATAAGATGAGTGAGATGAGAATTGAGATTGAAGACAAGTTAGATGGATCTTGTAATTATCCCATGTGGAGTTTCATGATGATGAACTTGTTAGTGACAAAGGATTTATGGAGTATCGTCAATGGATCCTTAACAAGACCAAGACGAGAAGGCGAAGAAGGGTCTACAACAGCTTCAACAAGTACTAGAATTACTAATACAGAACGAATTGAAGAAGAGGTAACCACTTCGACATCCAGAGTCACTGCTAGGTCTTTACCTAGAGTTCCTCCTACTGAAGATCAGGCAAGATGGGATGCTAGAGATGCTTTAGCACTTTCATTCATAGCAATGAGTGTCAAAAAGCATATTCTACCACAGATCAGATCTTGCAGAAGTTCTAGTCAAGCTTGGTTGAAGCTTGAGAATCTTTTTCAAAGCCAAAATCGTGCTAGGAAAGCTCACTTGAGGAGAAAACTAGCAAATACAAGGATGAAAGCTGGTGAGTCAATTCAAACCCACATTACGAGACTCGTTGACTTGAGCGATCAACTTCTAAATGTAGGAGTTGAGATATCAGATGAAGAAATGGTAAATACGTTGATTAATTCACTTCCTATTTCATATCGATCTTTCATAACCACTCTTACCCTTACCACAAGAGATAGAGAGGTTACATTTGAAGAGTTAGAGTTCTTGTTACTTCAAGATGAAGATCAGTTGAAGGGAATGGAAGAGAATGAAGAAGCACTTTCATCTTCATCAAAGGGTCAAAAGAAGAAGAAGGATAAGAAGAAGGAACAACAATCCAAGAAGGAAAGTAGGTCCCTCTCACCTTCTACTTCAGATTCTGTATCTACGACATCTAAAGAGAATTCTTCTAAGAAGAAGGTAAAAATATGTTCTTTCTGCAAGAAACGTGGACATATTCAGTGAGAATGTTATAAAAGGATTGCAACAGAAAAGAAAAAGGCATCAGGTAATGTTGGAGAAGATGATAAAAAAGGGAAATCTCAAGGTGATTCTTATGTCTATATCACCATTGAGGAAGTAGCTTTTGATCAAGCAGCTTTACAAGTTCTTTCAACAAGTCCTTGGATATTCGACTTAGGTGCTATAAAGCATATGACATGTTGCAGAGATGTATTTTTGTCTCTTTCCTCTTCTTCAGGTAGAAGAGTTACTATTGCATATGGCAATGATTTGGATGATGTGGGAATAGGTACAGTAACCCTAAAGTCAAGAGCAGGTGGTGTTTTTCAAATTTCAGATGTCCTTTATGTACTTGAAATGAAGAAGAATCTGCTATCTATATCTGCATTTTCAAGTGATGGTTTTAAAGCTGTATTTGAGAAAGATGTTTGTAAGATCTTATCACATAACGAAGACAAGTGTCTTTTACAAGGTGAGCATAAAGGAGGGGTCTTTTGTCAAAAATCAGTCAGGCATATGCAGTCAAATCTTCGTCACCGGTGGAAGATATGAAGCTATGGCATGAAAGATTTGGACATATCAGTTTTGGAGCTATGAAGAATATCAAAGACAGAGGTATCGTTGAGAGTTTACGCTCATTCAAGCTACCTGATGATTCATATATATGTGAAGGTTGTCTTGAAGGTAAGATGCATAAACTACCTTTCAAGAAACATGGTCATATTATAGCTACCAGGAAATTGCAGATTATTCATTCAGATGTGAATGGACCTATGAGAGCAGACTCTATTCAGGGTTTTAGGTATTTTGTCCTATTTGTGGATGATTTTACAAGATACTCATGGATCTATGGTCTTAAGTCAAAGTCAGAAGTCTTTCCTATGTTCAAGAAGTTTGTAGCTATGGTTGAAAATGAAAGTCAGGAAAGTGTCCAGATTCTCAGAAGTGATAGAGGTGGAGAATACTTGTCAAATGAGTTTCAGACATTTCTCAATGAGAAAGGTATTACTCGACACCTTACTATTGCTTATACTCCTCAGCAAAATGGTGTTGCAGAAAGATAGAATAGAGTACTTAATGAAATGATGCGGAGCATGATGGCGTCCAAGAAGCTTTCACCGAAATTTTGGTTTGATGCAGTACATACAGCTAATCACATTTTGAACAGGTCATCTACAAAAGCTTTAAAGGTAATCACACCGTATGAAGCTTATTATGGTAGAAAGCCTAATGTGATGTACTTCAAAGTGTTTGGATCACTTTCTTATGTACATGTTGAGAAAAAGGACCGAGGCAAACTAGATGTAAAGGCAAAGAAAGCTGTTTTTATTGGATATCCTGTTGAAAGCAAAGGATACAGGTTTTATGTTCCAAAGACGGGTGAAGTTATTCTTTCACGTAATGCTTATATTGCTGAAGATAAGGTTTATGATAGAGAAGCAAAAATTCCGGAGTTCATTAGTGAAAATGACTATGGAATTTTTAGAAAGATTGTAGATGTACATGTTCAGCCATATCAGGAGGGAGTTAAAACTCAAATTCCTAGTATTCAAGAAAAAGTTGAAGAAAGAGGAATTTTACAACCTTCTACAGACTCAGTTCCACAAGAAACTTTGATTCCAGAAATGGAAGAAGTTAAAGTTCCAAAAAGTCCTAGTACCTCGACAGGACAAGTTCCAGAACCTGTGGAAGCTTAAAGTTCAGAAAGAGTTTCACCACTATTCAAGGATACACGTACGTGGTTATATAAGACTTGGAAAGATAGTGGTATAAAAGCTTTTACTGGAAGAACAAGGAGTCAGACTAGACAACAACAACAAGATCATGTAAGAACAAGAAGTCAAACTAGACAGGAAAAAGATCATGTAAGTTTTGCTGAAGACTTTGAGATTCATGATATTTTGGCACTTACGACTGTTGAAGATGAACCTGCGTGTGTTAAAGATGCACTTAACATTCCTATTTGGAGAAAAGCTATGCAAGAAGAGATTGATTCTATTCATAAGAATCAAAGTTGGCAGCTATGTGAGTTACCAGAAGGAAAGAAGGCTATAGGTGTAAAATGGATCTTCAAAATCAAAAGGAAAGCAGATGGTGTTGGTGCATTTTGCCCAAGCCTACATGCTTGATATGCTTGATATTATCCTCATTTGTAAGTCACATGAGTAGTCATGTGAACACCTCTTGTAAAAGAGTACATTTTATCTCTTGTAAATGGAAAAAGAAAAAAGGAAAAGGATGGCTTACCTCATCCATGATGTAAAAGCAAATTCGTGGCTCCAACTACCAAAATCACGAATTTTTGAGCTGAGGGAATCTCTCCTAACTTTGGGGATCACTTTTAGGTGGAGCCATTCGAATTCGAATTCAAAACTCCCTCCAAGAATAGCTATAAAAGGAGCAAGAAGGAAGAGGCGATTAGCAAGCCTTGTACGTGACCACTTCATGTCATTTTGTAGAGATTGAAGAGCTTACTCCATAGCTCTATCATTCTACTCCCATTGTGCAAAGATTCATTGCCAATGTGGTTGTAATCATATGTGAATCTATACATTTATTATCATCTACCTCTCTGTTTTGTTCTCTGCTATACTCACTCAGAGCAATAACTTCAGAAGGTCATATCTCGCGTTTTACTGAACATTTTTCAGTGTTTTAAAGTGCGTTGGATAGCTCTCACTGTCTAGTTTCTACCTATAAATTTTCAAGGTCATTGGATTTATACTTTTGGAGATATCTGCATTTTACTGCTTACTGGTCTATCTCTGCAGAGCCCCGAGAATTGTGGGAATGTTCCAGAACTTGATGAAACTTGTTCTCAGTGCTCAGTCCATCATTTGAAGTGTTTTAACTTGGAATAGGAAGCTTGCTAAGTCTATTTGCTATGCCCAAAAGGAATTTTTCTAATTCCTTCCAGGTTGAGAGCACTGTTCATTTTTTCCAGCAGGTGTATGTCCAAAAATAGCAAGTTTTGGGAGCTAGTCATTTCGCAACTAGCCTGTCTTGACTTAAACTTTTGGGATACATGTTCCGAAGTACTTGGCTGATATTTTGGTGGATTTAGGAAGCTCAAAGGGTCTACTAATCAACTCTGAAGTCTCAGTTGGCTGGTGTGAAGCTGGTTGTAGCGGCACCTACTCATCTTTGGATTGCATCCACCATCTCTCTTCACAGTGGTATCATAGCATAGTCAAGCAACATGGGAGATGGATTTCCATCAACAATTGACAAATTGGATCGAAACAACTACCCGGCATGGTCTCTAAGGATGGAGGCTTACCTTCAAGGAAGGAATATATATGGATTCATATCCGGAGATGAAGCAATGCCAACCATGAGGAACAAAGGGCAACCATCACATGAAGAAGTGGAAGGACTTTCGAATTGGTGTTCGAAGGATGCACTTGCAAGGTCCTATATTCTAAACTCAATCTCTGATTTTCTTCTACCTCATGTCAAGGGATGCAAGACATCAAGAGAAACCTGGAATGCACTTGCTTTTTTCTTCTCTTCCAACACTCGAGCAAGGAAGAACCAATTGTGGATGGAGTTCACAACAATGAAGAAAAGCCCGAAGCAAAATGTGACTGATTATGTCACAAAGATGAAGGAGATTTCCGACCAACTTGGAAGCATTGGAGAGGTAATTGAAGAGGAGCAAATCATAAGACAAATCATGAATGGAATCAAAGCAGACGACAAGTGGGAGTCATTCACAACAGCCATGGATTTATACATGGATATGCATGTACCCGACCTCAACACACTCATGGGCCAACTCTTCACTCATGAAGCAAAGATTAGCAAAGGTGGTGAGTCCTCAAGAGGTAATCAAACTTCTGCCTTATATTCTGATAAAGCTAAGGTCAAGGACAAGTCAAAGAATAGGAAGAATGAAGATGAAGGAAGCTCTTTCCAAGCAAACTTTGCAGGTAGAGGAAGAGCTAGACGAAGAGGCAGAGGTGGAAAGCAAGGCAGGGGGAGATTCCAATCATCTCAACCTTGCAACATATGTGGCTTATCTAACCATACTACTGAAGAATGTTTCAGGAATCCAAGGAACTCAAGAGGAAGAGGATTCAATAGAGGTGGCTATGGATCAAATAGAGGTAGGTACAATGGAGGCTACAACAACAACAACTACTACAACAACAATTACAACAACAACAACAACTATCAAAGTGGCCATAGAGGAAGAAGAGATTACAATAACTATGCAGAGGACCAAAGTCAAGAAGATTCATTATTGATTATGAATCTATCAACAAAGAAGGGTAAGGATGATGATCACATATTTTACATTGATTCGGGATGCTCGAACCATGTAGCAGGAAATGTGGCTTTACTTTCTGATTTGGAAGATCCTCATAACAAGCATGAAGTGCAGACAGGAGATGACACAAAGCACTCAGTGGAGAAGATAGGTAATGTGAAGACATCAGATGGGAATATGAACCTCTTAAGCAAAGTCTTGTATGTCCCTACAATTACCAAAAATTTAATAAGTGTTGGACAGATTGTTGAAAAAGGATTGCAAGTTAGATTCAATCGATTTGGAGCATATGTTGAAGACCCAAGGCAAGGCTTTCGAAGGATTGCCAAAGGAGAAAAGACAGGAAGGCTTTTCACTTTTGAAGTGGAAGATACAAAGAACATAGCTTTGTTTAGCTATGGATCTCAAACTCTAACAGAGTTGGAGATATGGCACAAAAGGCTTGCTCACATTGGTGAGAGGACACTCAAACAGATTTGCAGGGACCAAAGTGTACTTGGTTTGCCTAATATCACAAGGCAACACATGATTTATAAGTGTGAAGCTTGTCAACTCGGCAAGGCTCATAGACAACCTTTCAATAAGAAAGGATATATGTATCAAAATCCTTTGGATCTAGTGCACACAGATGTGTGGGGTCCAAGTAAGGAGCCATCTATATCAGGCTCAAGATATTATGTGTCTTTCATAGATGATTGTAGCAGGTGGACCATTCTGTTTTTCATGAAGCACAAGGATGAAGTGTTTAATTGCTTTAAGAAGTATATTGCTCTTGTTGAAAATCAAACAGGTAGGACTTTGAAAAGACTCAGATCAGATGGTGGAGGAGAATACTTCTCTTCTGAATTTGATGCCTTCTTGCATGAAAGAGGCATTAAAAGGGAAGTCACTACAAGGTATACACCCGAACTCAATGGTGTAGCAGAGAGGAGGAACAGAGCTATTGTCGAAGCTGCAAGGTCCATGCTCAATGAAAAGGGATTGCCGAACTACCTATGGGCAGAGGCTGTGTCGACAGCCACATATCTCATAAATAGACTTCCATCTAAGTCACTAGATGGAACCACTCCATATGAAGTGTGGAATGGAAGAAGACCTAGTCTAGAGCATTGTAAAATCTTTGGATGCTTAGCCTATGCTCACATTCCTTCTCAAGTAAGAGGGAAATTGGATCCCAAGGCAGAGAAGTGTGTATTCATTGGTTATGATCAAAACCAAAAAGGATATAGATTGTACAATCCAACCAATAAAGGATTTTCTGTGAGTAGAGATGTAATTTTTGATGAAAACAAATCATGGTTTGATGATGACAGGAAAGTGAAGCTGCCATATGACTTGGATGAAGATTTTCCATCACTTCAACCAAAGGAGCCAAAGCAGATTGAAGAAAGTGATTCGGAGATTGACCTAGAAGACTTGGAAAGACTAAAGCTATGGAAGAACAAAGGTAAAGCAAAGATGCAGGATGCTACATATGGACCCCGAGAGCTCACATCAACCACTTAGAAGGTCTTCGAGGGAGAAGAAGAAACCAGAGAGGTTTGGTTATGATACTTCTTTGGTCACCAAGCACTCAATCTACATTGCAAAGGATTCAACCAATGAAGAACCTACCACATTCGAAGAAGCACAAAGCAAGAAAGCTTGGAGAGATGCAATGGATGAAGAAATGGAAGCCTTGAAGGAGAATGACACTTGGGAGCTTGTACCTAACAAGCCATCTATGAAGATAATCGGATCTCGATGGATATACAAAATCAAGAGGAATCCAGATGGAAGTATAAATAGACACAAAGCAAGGTTAGTTGCTAAAGGGTTTGCTCAAACCCATGGTATTGATTATGAGGAGACTTTCTCTCCTGTTGCAAAAATGCCTACAATTAGGGTTCTCATAAGTCTTGCTGCATCTAGAAATTGGAATCTTTATCAACTTGATGTAAAGAATGCCTTCTTGAATGGATGGATTTCTGAGGAAGTGTATATGGCACAACCTCCTGGATATGAGGATGCACATCATCCTAACTATGTATGCAAACTAAAGAAAGCTTTGTATGGATTGAAGCAAGCTCCAAGAGCTTGGAATTTCAGATTGGTGACTTATTTGCAGGACCAAGGATTCAAAGCTAGCAAGGCGGATACCTCTTTGTTCATAAAGAGGAATGGATCTGAAGTGATCTATTTTTGTGTGTATGTTGATGATATTATTATCACAGGCAATGATCTTGAAGGAATCAAACAGGTAAAGAGTCAAATGAAGGAGGAGTTCAAAATAAGTGACCTCGGACCACTCACTTATTTTCTTGGATTGGAGTTGATCTACACAGATTCAGGTATATACATCACACAAAGGAAGTATGTCCATGACATGCTCGTCAAGTTCAAGATGGAAAATACAAAGTGTGCAGGTACACCTATGGAGCAAAATCATAAGCTTAGTGCTTATGAAGGAGAGCCAATTGAAGACATCACAAGCTATCAAAGCTTGGTTGGAAGTTTGAACTATGCAACACTCACAAGGGTGGATATATGCTATAGTGTTAGCATATTGAGTCAGTTTATGCATAAGCCGAGAAGACCACATATGGAAGCGGCCAAGCGAGTCCTCAAGTACCTAAAGGGGACCATGAATGAAGGTTTGTTTTATTCATATACTTCAGATATTGAGCTAAAGGTCTACTCAGATGCAGATTGGGCCGGATCTAAAGATGATAGAAGAAGCACATCAGGGTATATATCATTTGCAGGTTCAAAAATCATTTCTTGGTCATCGAAGAAGCAACCAACCGTGGCATTATCTTCTACTGAAGCTGAATATAGAGGTTTGGCTAATGCAACTCAAGAAATCATGTGGTTAAAATCTTTGTACACAGATCTTGGACTTCATTCTTCAACACCTCACATTTTTGGTGACAACACAAGCTCACTACATCTAGCAGCTAATCCGGTATACCATGCTAGAACCAAGCATATTGAAGTCCACTACCATTATGTAAGGGAGAAGCTAATGAGCAAGGATATTCAACTATCCTACGTCTCTACAGATATGCAATGTGCAGACATGTTGACGAAAGCTCTTGATGGTACGAAATTAAGTAGATTCAAGTTGATGATTGGTTTGCAGGAAATCAAGGACAATTGAAGACTTATTTGGAGGCCAAGCATGTTAGGCTTGAGGGGGAGCTGTTGGTGCATTTTGCCCAAGCCTACATGCTTGATATGCTTGATATTATCCTCATTTGTAAGTCACATGAGTAGTCATGTGAACACCTCTTGTAAAAGAGTACATTTTATCTCTTGTAAATGGAAAAAGAAAAAAGGAAAAGGATGGCTTACCTCATCCATGATGTAAAAGCAAATTCGTGGCTCCAACGACCAAAATCACGAATTTTTGAGCTGAGGGAATCTCTCCTAACTTTGGGGATCACTTTTAGGTGGAGCCATTCGAATTCGAATTCAAAACTCCCTCCAAGAATAGCTATAAAAGGAGCAAGAAGGAAGAGGCGATTAGCAAGCCTTGTACGTGACCACTTCATGTCATTTTGTAGAGATTGAAGAGCTTACTCCATAGCTCTATCATTCTACTCCCATTGTGCAAAGATTCATTGCCAATGTGGTTGTAATCATATGTGAATCTATACATTTATTATCATCTACCTCTCTGTTTTGTTCTCTGCTATACTCACTCAGAGCAGTAACTTCAGAAGGTCATATCTCGAGTTTTACTGAACATTTTTCAGTGTTTTAAAGTGCGTTGGATAGCTCTCACTGTCTAGTTTGTACCTATAAATTTTCAAGGTCATTGGATTTATACTTTTGGAGATATCTGCATTTTACTGCTTACTGGTCTATCTCTGCAGAGCCCTGAGAATTGTGGGAATGTTCCAGAACTTGATGAAACTTGTTCTCAGTGCTCAGTCCATCATTTGAAGTGTTTTAACTTGGAATAGGAAGCTTGCTAAGTCTATTTGCTATGCCCAAAAGGAATTTTTCTAATTCCTTCCAGGTTGAGAGCACTGTTCATTTTTTCCAGCAGGTGTATGTCCAAAAATAGCAAGTTTTGGGAGCTAGTCATTTCGCAACTAGCCTGTCTTGACTTAAACTTTTGGGATACATGTTCCAAAGTACTTGGCTGATATTTTGGTGGATTTAGGAAGCTCAAAGGGTCTACTAATCAACTCTGAAGTCTCAGTTGGCTGGTGTGAAGCTGGTTGTAGCGGCACCTACTCATCTTTGGATTGCATCCACCATCTCTCTTCACAGATGGTACTATTGATAGATACAAGGCTAGGTTGGTTGTCAAAGGATATGCACAACAAAAAGGTATTTATTATGATGAGACATTTGCTCCTACGTCTAGGATGACTATTATTAGGTCAGTACTTGCTCTAGCAACACATTTTGGTTGGCATATATATCAACTTGACATTAAGACTGCTTTTCTAAATGGTGATTTACACGAGGATGTGTATATTCAGCAGCCAGAAGGTTTTGAAGAGAGAGGTAAAGAACACTTAGTGTGTAAGCTTATAAAAGCTTTGTATGGTTTAAAACAGGCACCTAGAGCATGGTATGAAAAGATACATACATATCTTTTATCCATTGGTTTCCATAACTTAGATGCAGCTCCAACTCTTATGTCAAAGTTGAAACACGTATGATGATTATAGCAATCATTTATGTGGATGATATTATAGTCATAGATCCCAGAGATGAACATTTGCAGATGTTCAAAGAAGAATTGAAGCAAACATTTGATGTGAATGATTTAGGCATTCTACATTATTATCTTGGGATTCAGTTTTTGTTTCAAGATGAGTGTATCTACATGACACAAGAGAAGTACATTCAGAAAATTTTGGAAAGGTTTCAGATGGGTGATTCTAAACCTATGCAAACACCTATGGACAAGAACATGTCTTTACAAATGGTAGCAGATGAAGAGCCATTTGATGCTACTCTATATAGTCAAGCAGTTGGTTGCTTGATATATCTTTGTAATACACGTCCTTATATACAGTTTGGAGTTTCTCAAGTATCAAGGTTCATGCAGAATCCGACAGTGTTACATTGGAAAGCAGTAAAGGGGATCTTTCGTTATTTGAATGGAACTTCAAATTATGCTATGGTATTTTCGAAATCTACACATTTATTACTAAAAGGATTTTCAGATTCTGATTGGGCAGGTAATAGAGACACAACAAGAAGTACTAGTGGATTTTGTTTTTATCTTGGAGATTGTCTTATCTCATGGTTTTCAAAGAGACAACCCACTATTTCCACTTCATCATGTGAAGTTGAATATCGTGCAACATTTACAGCTACTCTAGAGTGAGTATGGTTGCAAAAGATTTTCAGTTATCTTGATATAAGAGTACATCAACCCATTCAGATATTTTCAGATAGCCAGAGTGCTATAGCTATAGCTAAGAATCCAGTGCATCATGCAAGGACAAAGCATATAGAGGTACACTACCACTATATTTGAGAGCAGATAGTTAAGAAGCACATTGAACTAGTTTATGTTCCTTCTAGTGAGAATGTTGAAGATATTTTTACGAAAGCATTGACTAGAGATAGTGATGAGAAGATTTGCACGTTACTAAAGCTTGTACCAATATGACATTGAAGGAGGGATTTTTGGAAGTCAATGTCCTCATTGGTCCAACAAATAGCTTCATAAGAAGCTTTCTCTATATTCTTCTAGGCGGGCGCAAGCTCCGCATATAGAGCATATTCTATATTCCTTCCAGAAGTCGCAATGGCAGCGCATTTGGTCTTGCCCAAGGCCTCTAAAAGCGTCCTCAATCAACCATGGTTCGAATCCCATCTGGCACGGCAGTGAATAGATTTAATTTTGATTTTGTTTGCTTTATTAAAAGCTACAAACGAACGGCTTCGCTATATTCGATAGAGTTTATTTTTTCGATTGCGATCAATTAGGATAGTAGCTTTAAGCTTTCTTTTAGCTTTTCATGGATACTCAAAAACTATATAATAAGGCCCTTGGCTCATTGTGTAAATCACTCACTAAAAGATCTAGAGCTTGGAGATCTTCTTGAAGAGAGAGCGTTCTCACACTCTTGAAGGAGGTGAAGTTTTGGTGAAGGAGAGGCTACTCTCATTGCAGCAGGAAGTTTTGGTGGTAACTATCTTCTGTGAGTTAACCTTGTGGTTGATTTACAATTTCGTTACACTATTTTGTTAGCTTCGTTGCTTCATTCTCTTCACACACACTTAGATTATTTTGACATAATGTAAATTTTGTATCATCATCTTCTTATTCTTCCATTAGTGAGTGCACCACTTTATATGGTTGAGTAGTACTCCCATGTTGTAATTTGGACATCTATTATTTTTAGTGAAGTAAGCATCCAGCTTACGTTCCCTATCCTTGTCTCAAGATCTCTTTCTTTCTCTATCTCACTTATCATCTTGTCAATTAAGTTGTATATGCTGAAGAGGTTTTCGTATTGGAACGATCCTGGGGCCCCAAATTCAACCACTTGGTATCAGAGCTACATAATTGACATACACACTTAAGATAAGATGAGTGAGATGAGAATTGAGATTGAAGACAAGTTACATGGATCTTGTAATTATCCCATGTGGAGTTTCATGATGATGACTTGTTAGTGACAAAGGATTTATGGAGTATCGTCAATGGATCCTTAACAAGACCAAGACGAGAAGGTGAAGAAGGGTCTACAACAGCTTGAAGAGGTACTGGAATTACTATTATAGAACCAATTGAAGAAGAGGTAAACACTTCGACATCCAGAGTCACTGCTAGGTCTTTACCTAGAGTTCCTCCTACTGAAGATCAGGCAAGATGGGATGCTAGAGATGCTTTAGCACTTTCATTCATAGCAATGAGTGTCAAAAATCATATTCTACCACAGATCAGATCTTGCAAAAGTTCTAGTCAAGCATGGTTGAAGATTGAGAATCTTTTTCAAAGCGAAAATCGTGCTAGGAAAGCTCACTTGAGGAGACAACTAGCAAATACAAGGATGAAAGCTGGTGAGTCAATTCAAACCCACATTACGAGACTCGTTGACTTGAGAGATCAACTTCTAAATGTAGGAGTTGAGATATCAGATGAAGAAATGGTAAATACGCTGATTAATTCACTTCCTATTTCATATCCATCTTTCATAACCACTCTTACCCTTACCACAAGAGATAGAGAGGTTACATTTGAAGAGTTAGAGTTCTTGTTACTTCAAGATGAAGATCAGTTGAAGGGAATGGAAGAGAATGAAGAAGCACTTTCATCTTCATCAAAGGGTCAAAAGAAGAAGAAGGATAAGAAGAAGGAACAACAATCCAAGAAGGAAAGTAGGTCCCTCTCACCTTCTACTTCAGATTCTGTATCTACGACATCTAAAGAGAATTCTTCTAAGAAGAAGGTAAAAATATGTTCTTTCTGCAATAAACGTGGACGTATTCAGTTAGAATGTTATAAAAGGATTGCAGCACAAAAGAAAAAGGCATTAGGTAATGTTGCAGAAGATGATAAAAAAGGGAAATCTCAAGGTGATTCTTATGCCTTTATCACCATTGAGGAAGTAGCTTTTGATCAAGCAGCTTTACAAGTTCTTTTAGCAAGTCCTTGGATATTCGACTTAGGTGCTATAAAGCATATGACAGGTTGCAGAGGTGTATTTTCGTCTCTTTCCTATTCTTTAGGTAGAAGAGTTACTATTGCAGATGGCAATGATTTGGATGTTGTGGGAATAGGTATAGTAACCCTAAAGTCAAGAGAAGGTGGTGTTTTTCAAACTTCAGATGTCCTTTATGTACCTGAAATGAAGAAGAATCTGCTATCTATATCTGCATTTCTAAGTGATGGTTTTAAAGTTGTATTTGAGAAAGATCTTTGTAAGATCTTATCACATAACGAAGACGAGTGTCTTTTACAAGGTGAGCATAAAGGAGGGGTCTTTGTTTTTTCAAAAATCAGTCAGGCATATGCAATCAAATCTTCGTCACCGGTGGAAGATATGAAGCTATGGCATGAAAGATTTGGACATATCAGTTTTGGAGCTCTCAAGAATATCAAAGACAGAGGTATGGTTGAGAGTTTACCCTCATTCAAGCTACCTGATGATTCAGATATATGTGAAGGTTGTCTTGAAGGTAAGATGCATAAACTACCTTTCAAGAAACATGGTCATATTACAGGAAATTGCAGATTATTCATTCAGATGTGAATGGACCTATGAGAGCAGACTCTATTCAGGGTTTCAGGTATTTTGTCCTATTTGTGGATGATTTTACAAGATACTCATGGATCTATGGTCTTAAGTCAAAGCTAGAAGTCTTTCCTATGTTCAAGAAGTTTGTAGCTATGGTTGAAAATGAAAGTCAGGAAAGTGTCCAAATTCTCAGAAGTGATAGAGGTGGAGAATACTTGTCAAATGAGTTTCAGACATTTCTCGATGAGAAAGGTATTACTTGACACCTTACTATTGCTTATACTCCTCAGCAAAATGGTGTTGCAGAAAGAAAGAATAGAGTACTTGTTGAAATGATGCAGAGCATGATGGCATCCAAGAAGCTTTCACCAAAATTCTAGTTTGATGCAGTACATACAGCTAATCACATTTTGAACAAGTCATCTACAAAAGCTTTAAAGGTAATCACACCGTATGAAGCTTATTATGGTAGAAAACCTAATGTGAGTTACTTCAAAGTGTTTGGATCACTTTCTTATGTACATGTTGAGAAAAAGGACCGAGGCAAACTAGATGTAAAGGCAAAGAAAGCTTTTTTTATTGGATATCCTGTTGAAAGCAAAGGATACAGGTTTTATGTTCTAGAGACAGGTGAAGTTATTCTTTCACGTAATGCTTATATTGCTAAAGATAAGGTTTATGATAGAGAAGAAAAAATTCCGGAGTTCATTAGTGAAAATGACTATGGAGTTTTTAGAAAGATTCTAGATGTACATGTTCAACCATATCAGGAGGGAGTTGAAACTCAAACTCCTAGTATTCAAGAAAAAGTTGAAGAAAGAGGAATTTCAGAACCTTCTACAGACTCACTTCCACAAGAAACTTTGATTCCAGAAATGGAAGAAGTTAAAGTTCCAAAAAGTCCTAGTACCTCGACACGACAAGTTCCAGAACGTGTGGAAGCTGAAAGTTTAGAAAGAGTTTCACCACTATTCAAGAATACACCTACATGGTTATATCAGACTTGGAAAGATAGTGGTATAAAAACTTTTACTGGAAGAACAAGGAGTCAGACTAGACAACAACAACAAGCACTACAAGGAATACGGGCATTTGCGATGATTAAGGCGACAGAATTTCGTCGCTATAAAATTGCAACTTGCGTCGTAATTAGCATCGGGCACGGACCCTCGATTAGACGACGCAAAAAACGACGGTATTTGCGACTTGGATTGCGATGCTCCCGTACAACGTCGCTAAAACGACACTATTTAAACGCATCGCTTAAGCAACGGTTTTTTGCGTCGCATAAGCGACGCCGGTAGCCGTCGCATAAGCGATGCTATAAAATGTCGCTTATACGACGACGAATAGCATCGCTTACACGACGATCTGTTGACGGACAAAAATTAAAATGTTGGAGGCTCTGCAATTGGCATTTTCACGCATCCGATCGAAGAACTCTCCAACGTTCGCAATTGCGCTGCGCTTACGAGCTGAAGCAAGTATATGCAGAATTGTTGTTTTGCCTAAGCTCTCTGTTATTGTCTCCCTCTGTCTTTGTTTCTCTCTTTCTACATCTTTCTCTCTTTGAATTCTCTCTCTCTCTAGATCTCTCTCTCTCTCTAGGTCTCTCTCTCTCTCTCTCTCTCTCGCTCTCTCTCTCTCTTTATTGCAGGTTATTCAAGAAGCTAACCAAGCAAAACTATGGCTAACGATTGTAAGTACAATTTCTATTATTTGTAGATCATTTGAATTGTGTTATTTTCATTACATACCATACTCACACTTATTGATATGCGCTCATACACTTATACATGATGAAGATGCACACACACATGCATATACCTACATATACACATATACATGCACATACACACACATACACATAGAGTTATACATATACACACATATACACAAGAACATGCACATATTGATACATACATATACACTTATACATGCACATGCACATACATACATATACACACACATACACATGCACATACATACATATACACACACATACATATACACTTAGGTACACACATATGAATGAATTATATAATTAAAGTATTAAAACACATATACACATGCACACACACATGCACACACCTACATATACACATATACATGCACATACACACACATACACATAGAGTTATACATATACATGCATATACATATACACACACATACACATGCACATGCACATACTCATACACACATATACACTTCTACATGCACATGCACATACATACATATACACACACATACACATGCACATACATACATATACACACACATACATATACACTTAGGTACACACATATGAATGAATTATATAATTAAAGTATTAAAACACATGCTTAATATAAACAATAATAACAATCAATAGAACAAAACTCTTCATTACTTAATACCATACACACAATTCAAAACATAACTGAAATGAAAAATATATACATAAAAAATATATATATACCAATGTAAATACATATAATCCAATGTCATAATCAACTAAAATCCTAATCATTATCATCATGATCATCATCATCATCAGCAATATCATGATCATCCTGATCTTCCTCATCCTCATCGTCATGATCACCCTGTGACGATCGAGATCGTCCCTCCTGTGTTTGTTTCTCCACCTCATCCATATTTGTCTCCCCATAATACTCTTGTATTACATATAACAAACATAAATCAATAAAATAATTAAAACATTCATAACAACAAAATAATTATATAAAATTTAAAAATACTCACAAAAGCGTCAGGATGATCTTGTATATACTCGCCCCAACGCCGATATCCAAAATGTGTAGCATACTCGATCTCGTGTTTCGTAGGATATCGGCCATAATCCTTTCGCTGCAATGAAACAAATAAAAAACATTAGTTGCTTGCATTTTAACTAAAATAAAAATATACTCACAATAACACATATACTTACAAACGTAGCTACAAAACCATTATGGCCCATTTGGCCTAAGTGCGATGTGTGGCCCGACTCCACTCTCTTCTTTGTAGCAGCCTGTTTATTCAAGAAAAAAAATACATAAATTAAATGTAAAAAATTACTAAAATATATAAAAATTATAAATATAAACTATTAATTTGTGTACCTTCTGCTGAGGAAATGACTCCTGAAGACGTAGCTGTCTACAAAAAAACTGCCACGACTCAAGTGGTATGTTAGATCGCCTCTTATTTTTTTCGACCATACAATATCTCCTGTTAATTTAATCTCAAACAGAAAAAAAAGTCAGAATACATACACATATATACACATATACACATACACATACACATGCCCACATACACATATACATGCAAACATATACGCATGCATATATGTATACATATACACATATACATACATATAACATAAACACACATATACATATCCACATATATACGTACACACATATGCATGCATATACACTCCTTCATACAAAATACATGCATTTATCCCACAGTAATATGTAGTTGTGTATATGTGAATATGTGTGTATGTGTAAATGTGTATATGTGAATATGTGTGTATGTGTAAATATGTATATGTGAATTTTTTATTTATGTAGATAATCAAATTATTAATATCAAATACCATTATTTGTAGATTCTGATCAATCAGATGGAACTCCACCACCGTCTCCTCATCGTGCAACGACTTTATACTGTAAGTATATGAAATATTTAATTTTAACTATATTTGATGGATACATAACTTATATATATTTTTTTATGTTTCTTATGATGTGCAGATTTTGATCAATCAGAGGGTACTCCACCACCTCCTACTCATGCAACGACTTCACATGTGTCCTCCGATAGGAATTATGATGAATTTTACTATCAAGAGCATATTATATGTTGGTGTAACTCTTGTTATGGCACATATCGAAGACCACGATTGGAATGTATTCAACATGAGGCAGAGTATGGCACTTTTGAGCGTGCACCATCACCTAGTCAACGTGATAATGCTTGGGTATGTATTTTCTATATATATTAATGTCATTATTTTATTTAAAAACCATGTATAAAATCAAATTATTATTGATATACAGGAATACTTGCTCGATGATGATGATGATGATTTTTCTCATAATGTTAATATACCTCGTACACGTCATGGACTTGTTGTTCATCAATTACAAGCAGAGGTTTCTAGAAATCCTCTACCTCCTGGTTTAGAGAATGAAACGGCTGGAGATTATCCATTGCCAGCTCGTGATCGTTCTTTAGTACAAACATATGATAGAAGAAGATATGGAGGATGGAATAGAGGACCACTTCCTTTAGATGGAGAGGTTTTCAACTTTTGGGGTAATTGCTATATGATTGCTCCATCCACTATTATTAATGCTGGTCGTGGTCTCTTTATTGTAGAGGATTTGTATGTGCCTCCGAACTCTGAAGTCACTCTTATGTCATTTTGTGGTCCTATATATGGATGGGGAGATTGGCATCGACTTTCACGTTATGTTCAAAGCATGAGTACTTATGGAATATGCTTGGACGTAGCATCCCTTACTAGTAGAAGGATTTTACATGCAGAAAATGAAAGATTATATATTGATGGAAGACCTTACACACATGGAAATATAGCAGGTTTAATAAATAGTAGTCGAGGGTTACATAATAGTTCAAGGACTAATTGCACATTTGAGGAGCGTGAAAATAGTCATGAATCACCATACATGAGTAGAGATGTATCAAGATACATAGTTGTCAATGCTATTACTACATTACATGCTTGTGATGAACTATTAGTGAATTATGGATGGCGTAGACCTCCAAGAGAACCTTTTAGCTAGAGAGAATAAAAATTTTCTATCCATATTTAATAAGTTATATACTTAATTTTATATTTGAAGTTTAATTTTTATTCATTTATGGAATACTAATGAGTTTTATTTATATGTGTAGATTCCAACGTATGATGTTGATGATATTTGTTCACAGCATTCACAATTACCAGTAAGACCTCATTTATCAGAAGCTTCCATGAGGAGGCTACGCAAAACTAATCCTGTGCAATATGCAAAGTTGAAAGATCTATATTCAAAAGATGATAAAGTACAAGATTTGTGTGACAATGATGAAGATGATGGCATGGCAGATTTTATTGAGGATTGGTATCAAAATGATAGTGAGAGCATGGATATTTCTAAAAATGAGAAATATCTTCGAGAGGAATGTATAAAGCATGTATATGAAGGAAGTCGTTTGACACGACTAAATGCGAGCTTACTTATTCTCAACCTTCAAAATTGTTTTGGATGGAGTAATGTATCTATTTCGACACTATTAAGGTATAAATTTCAATTTTCTATCTATTTATATATATATATGAATAAATATATATATATACATATAAATACATGCAGGTTTTTATTCTTACTTTAGATAAGGTAAGAACAAGAACTTGAATTGAATGGAAACTTTTTGTCCGCGCATCTTTTAAAACTATTAATGCATCTTTTCAGATATTCGCAATGGTGACCTGGATGAGTCGCATGCACAAAGGTTACTCAAGAGACAGCAATCTGATTATAATGGAGTAGTCCACTTTGTATCCTAAAGTTCAGATGCTCATCATTGACATGCAAGAGGTTTACTGCATACTCGAGAAATCCTGCTCTATCTTGAGTAACCTCTGTGCATGCGATTCATCCAGGTCACCATTATATGAACATGTGTGAATTGACAGGATACGATTGTTTGGATGGCAGGATACGATTGTTTGGATGGCGGGATACGATTGTTTGTTTTGGAGGATATGAATGATTTGTCGATTCACACATATGTTCAGTTTGAAAGTGTGAATTGGCAAATCATTCAATGAAGGTACATACTTCATATCATCCAAAACAAACAATCGTATCCTGCCATCCAAATTTTGTGTAAATATTTTGAAAGATGCATTAATAGTTTTAAAAGATGCGCGGACAAAAAGTATCTATTCAATTCAAGTTCTTGTTCTTACCTTATCTAAAGTAAGAATAAAAACCTGCATGTATATATGTATATATATTTATATATATATTTATTTACCTTTTTTAATATATCTTTTTTTGATAAACTTACAAGTTATTATCTGAAAAGTTTTTACCAAGTCAGAATATTCTTCCTACCTCACATGATGAAATGAAGAAGATAATCAACAATCTTGGTATAGATTATCAATGTATACATGCATGTCCTAACGATTGTATTTTATATAGAGGTGAATATGCAGACTCTTTGACATGTCCCAAATGTCAATCTCCTCGATATAAGGGTGAAGAAGGTAAAATCCCGAAAAGGGTATTGAGACATTTTTCATTGGCTCCATGGATTAGACATATGTTTCAAAGCCCCGAATTATCAAAGCTTTTGACTTGGGGACATGATCACAAAAGTACAGATGGAATAATCAGAATTCCTCATGATAGTGTTGCTTTTCAGCATATTGATTCTACATGGCCTGAATTTGCACAAAATCCACAAAATCTAAAGTTAGGAGTTGCATTAGATGGGGTTAATCCATTCTCCATGAAATCCAGTAAATGATCAACATGGCCAGTGGTAGTCATAAACTACAATCTTCCGCCATATCTTAGCATTAAAAAGGAACATTTAATGCTTTGACTTTTAATCCCAGGCAAAAGACAAGTTAAAGATATGAATGTATATCTTGCTCCTCTCATTGACGATCTTCAAGAGTTATGGAGAAGTATTAATGTCATTGATGTATCGAAAAGCATCAATGAAAGATATATTACGATTCGTGGTATTGTGGCTTGGACTATTCACGATTTTCTTGGATATGGCGTTTGTTCAGGTATTGATGTAATTTTTTTATTCAATATGCATGTAAATAAATATGATTTAATCTAATTATATTTTTATCATTTTCCATGATGCAGGAATATCTACTAAGGGTTATAAAGCTTGTCCATATTGTGGTGATTGGTTGAGATCAATCTATAGTAAGAATCTCAACAAAAATATTTATCTTCGACATTGACGATTCTTGCCTGATGATAATCCATTAAGATCTAAAAGAGAAGCGATACATTTTAATGGAAAGCTTGAAACAGGCCAGTATCCAAAACCTATGACGCCTATGGATTGGTATAAAAAATGGAGAGATGGACCTCTGATAGATCCAGAAGTAGAAATCTTCAGTGATGATTCAGATAATGAGTATGTGAACAGAGGTAAAGGGAAATTGGCACTCACAGAGAACATATCAATATGGTATTCTTTGGAGTATTGGAAAGAGTTAAAAGTATGTCATCTTCTTGATCTTATGCATATATTCAAAAATATTGGTTATTCACTATGGCAGCATCTTCTTGGACTAAAAGATACCACAGCATCAAGGAATGATTTGAAAGATCAAAAATCCAAACCAAAGTTATGGCCAGTTTTTTATAGACATCGACAAGAAACGACTTATGCATCTGCTCCTTGGGTACTTACAACAAAAGAGATAAAGACTATCAACAATAGAATTCAATTGATCAAGACTCCTACAGGATATGGAGCATCGTTTCAAAACATGTTTACTATGGATGATAAGAGCTTATCTGGGTTAAAGACCCATGACTGGCATAACTTTTTGAAACATATTTTACCTTTGGTTATCGATGGATGTACAACGAAAGGAGTACGAGATGTGATCTATCGTCTTGGATCACTTATAAGGTAATTATGATACTTTTATATTTAATATGTATGAATATTGGATATCTTTTATTTTTTAATTAACTTCTTTACAATTGTTTTTATGATTTGTATAGGTGGATTACATCCAAAGAGATCGATAAAAATTTGATCCCACAAAAAAAACGTCAATGCAAAGAGCTACTATGTTTGATGGAAAAAGAACTTCCTACTTCATTTTTTGATATTCAGGTTCATTTACTAGTCCATCTTCTAGATGAGATAGAGATTGCTAGTGTTGTCAACACTTGATGGATGTTTAGGGTCGAGCGATTTATGGGAATACTAAAAGGTTACGTGCGACAAAGAGCAAAACCAGAAGGATCCATGGCAAAGGGTTGGATGCTTGAAGAGTGCATGTATTACGTTAGTGAGTACCTTGAAAGAGTTCATGAAGAAGCTCCACGTGCATGGACCAACGAGTCTTCTTCAAAAATAACAGATGAGGTATTATCAGGTAAGGGGGTCCCATTCTTATTTACATTTCAAGAAAAAAATGATGTTTCTACTTTTGTAGCATATGATAGAGAATGCATGCAAGCATTCCTTAGCGAGTACGAGGAACTTCAAAGTCTCCGAAGTAAAAGGTGGAAAAACAAAAGATCTAGATGTAATCTCGATAATAATGAGATTACAGATATACCTTCTTTCATGGATTGGCTATATAGTCGTTTGCAACGCGCCAACGCAAATAATGAAGAAATCTCAGATGAGCAAAGAGAGTTAATGATAGGTTGTGAACAAAAGATAATTTTATTAAAATATGTATTTTATTTTTTTCATATATGTATGTTAGTTTCTATTTACTAATTGAATTTATTTTGCAGGCTCAAATGTTCACTAATATGTGGGCTTTTGGACAGCATATTAGAATCAAAGCCATTGATTCTTTACGAAAAACAGAGGATTCTAGTATTGTTGCTTGTTTCAAGCAACTATCACGTGCTAGCTCAAAAGACACGAACCTTATAGATAGCGAACTTGGTTACGTAGGAACTATTGTTGGTATCTAAGAAATTTCATTTCGTACATTCAAACAGGTAGAAAAAAGTTTATATATATTTCTTAAAGTTAGTTATTTTTTTAAACACCTAATAATGGGACGTTTTTGTTGTTATATATTTTGATAGGTCATTGTGAAGGTTGACTGGTATCGACCAGAGTATAAAGGTAGTAATTCTACAATAAGAAAGGAATTATCTGGGTTTTGGGCAATTGATTCTTCCAAGGTAATGCGATCTACTAAAGAACCATATATTCTTCCTAGGCATATTGAACAAGCATTTTTTTATAAAAACCCAGATGCTCACCCTTGGTGGCAAGTAATTCATGTGCAACCTAGAGGTAGGTCATTGTTTGAACAATTTATTGTTAGAGAGATTGAAGAAAGTCCTCTTGATGATTCAGCATCAGATACTGATACATCAACATCTGGAATAGAAATTAGACTCATTATACGTGATAATGATACTAATCTTTTTTATGAAGAGGATAATTCTCTACATGCTGATTCTACTGATGAGGAAGAGGAATTACCAGAAATAGATATTAATCCACCAATAGATGATGTGATTCATGAGAACATAGATTTAACAATAGAAGAAATAAATGAAATCAATAAGGATAATGAAGATGAGACTATATTTATGTCTTACCAAAATGATGGCAATAATGAAAACATATGAGCAGATTAGATAGTAACTTGAAGCTTCTAAATGGATATCAGATAATAGGTTTTTTTTATTAACTTGAATAATGATGAATCCTACTAGAGAGATGAAATCATGTTCTTCTAAGTTAGAACATGAAGCTCGGGGGTATGCCTAATTATTTTATATATATCTTTATCTTCGAAGAGTAAATTTTTATCATGTATGTATGCATATGTGTGTGTATTCATGTGTATTATATGTATACATATGTTAGTATGCATATATATGTATTTCATGTATATGTATGTGTTTGCATGTGTGTGATATATGTATACATGTGTTAAATATGCATATGTGTATATATGCATATGCATTTATGTAAAATATTCATGTATTCATATACGTAATATATGCAAGTGTTTATAACTGTGTACATGTATATATGTATATGTGTCTATGTGTAAATATGTACATGTAATATGTATGCATGTATATATATGTTTATGTGTGCATGTAGGCATGTACATGTATGTGTAAATATGTACATGTAAATATGTTAGTATGTATATATATATTTATGTGTGCATTTAGGCATGTATGTGTGATGCATAATATATCTACTCCATTTTATATTTATGTATCTTATCTACATGATGTGTATATATCTTTACATATATTATGATCCTCGTTGATTTGAGTAGCTATATATAGAGGCATAAGGTTGGGAGGAGAGACATCTCTCTAGTAGGACGTCGGAGGTGTACATATACTTCAAACATATGGCTAAAAGGTTGAATTAGAGTTTTTAAATTAGGGATTTCAAAACCCTAATATCGAGATTAGTGTTCTCTCTCTCTCTCTCATATACATACATACCGTGCATTGTCGCGACGATGAGCCATAAGTGTTTGCATCTCTTTTAAACACCATTTAAGAGACCACCCTGTCCCAAACTCCGTCTCAAGTGAACTGAGCACGTACTTTTTATCCCTCTCATCATGCTCACTACAAAAATAAAAAACATAATATAAATAAAACATAAGATATATATTTCAATTTATATGTAAAACTTTTACTTACTTCCACGGTAAGTGGATAAAGCGCAGGTAAGAGTCGCATAGTGCGTGCATTCTCCTCTTGAACTCCAATCCATTTCCTATGTATACAATATTCCCCTCTGGCTCTATGTCGCACTCTAGTCCTAACGTGCCTATGCAAGTCCTCATAGGCAATGTCTCTGCTCTGCTATCACATGCTGGAGGTGGTATAGGTGTCCTGAAAATAGATAGATAGAAATAAATAAAAATATGTGTTATAATATCATTAAAAAAGTTTATGAAAAAAAACATACCTATGAGCAGATAGCTCTCTTTCTGCGTGTGGAGCCGCAGAAGAGCCCTCGTCTGATCGCGTAAGCATCTGGATCGTATAATCCAGCTCCTCATCAGACATCTCTGCGTAGTCCCGCATTATGGCCCCTAAAGTATCTAACGAAACTCTTGCTCTCATAAGACTTTTTATGAGAGTGAGTTTCGCCTTTCTCTCTCTACTGGGATCCATAATACCTAACATATAAAACAAAATGGTTAGAAATCAATATATATACGTGTATGTGTGTGTATGCATGTGTATGTGTGTGTATGCATGTGTATGTGTGTGTATGCATCATTATGTGTGTAAGTGTCTATGTGTGTTTGTGTGTGTGTATGTGTGTGTGTGTGTCTATGTGTATGTGTGTGTGTCTATGAGTGTGTATGTGTTTATGTGTATGTATGTATCTATGTGTGTGTATGTGTGTATGTGTGTATGTGTGTATGTGTATGCATGTATGTATGCATATATGTGTGTATGCATGTGTATGTGTGTGTATGCATTATTATGTGTGTATATGTCTATGTGTGTATGTGTCTATGTATATGTGTGTGTTGTCTATGTGTATGTATGTGTGTCTATGAGTGTGTATGTGTTTATGTATATGTATGTATCTATGTGTGTGTATGTGTCTATGTGTGTATGTGTGTGTGTATATGTGTTTGTATGTGTGTATGCATGTGTATGCATGTGTATGTGTGTGTATGTATCTATGTGTGTGTATGTGTCTATGTGTGTATGTGTATGCATGTATGTATTAATATGTGTGTGTATGCATGTGTATGTGTGTGTATGCATCATTATGTGTGTATGTGTCTATGTGTGTATGTGTGTAGGTATTTGTGTGTGTTGTCTATGTGTATGTGTGTGTGTCTATGAGTGTGTATGTGTTTATGTATATGTATGTATCTATGTGTGTGTATGTATCTATGTGTGTATGTGTATGCATGTATGTATGCATATGTGTGTGTATGCATATGTATGTGTGTCTATGTATGCATGTGTATGTGTGTATGCATCACTACGTGTGCATGTGTCTATGTGTGTATGTGTGTGTATATGTGTGTGTGTCTATGTGTATGTGTGTGTGTGTTTATGAGTGTGTATGTGTTTATGTGTATGTATGTATCTATGTGTGTGTGTCTATGTGTGCATGTGTATGCATGTATGTATGCATGTATGTATGCATATATGTGTGTATGCATCATTATGTGTGTCTATGTATGCATGTGTATGTGTGTATGCATCATTACGTGTATGTGTCTATGTGTGTATGTGTGTGTATGTGTGTGTGTCTATGTGTATGTGTGTGTGTCTATGAGTGTGTATGTATTTATGTGTATGTATGTATCTATGTGTGTGTATGTGTATGCATGTATGTATGCATATGTGTGTGTATGCATATGTATGTGTGTGTATCTATGAGTATGTATGTGTTCATGTGTGTGTATGTGTCTATGTGTGTATGCGTCTATGTGTGTGTATGTATCCATGCATGTGCATTATGTATCCATGTAAGTATGTATGTACATTGTATGCATATTCATATGCATTATGTATGCATGTATGTGTATATGTGTGTATGTCTCTCTATGTGTGTGTGTATGCATATATGTGTGTGTATATGTGTCTGTATGTGTGTATGCATGTGTATGTGTGTATGTGTGTATGTGTCTATGTGTGCATGTGTGTGTATATACTATATGTGTGTGTGTCTATGTGTATGTGTGTGTACCTATGAGTGTGTATGTGTTTATGTGTCTATGTGTCTATGTGTCTATGTGTCTATGTGTGTGTATGTGTTTATGTGTGTATGTGTATGCATGTATGTATGCATATGTATGTGTATGCATGTGTATATGTGTGTATGCATCATTATGTGTGTATGTGTCTATGTGTGTATGTGTTTGTGTATATGTGTGTGTATGTGTGTGTGTCTATGTGTATGTGTCGCTACGCGTCTATGAGTGTGTATGTGTTTATGTGTGTGTATGTGTCTATGTGTGTGTATGTGTCTATGTGTGTATGTGTGTGTATGCATGTGTGTATGCATAGGTTTGTGTATGTGTGTGTATGCATTATGTATGCATATGTGTGTGTATGCATATGTGTGTGTATGCATTATGTATGTGTATGTATGCATATGCATTATGTATGCATGTATGTGTATGTGTGTGTATGTCTCTCCATGTGTGTGTGTGTATGCATATATGTGTGTGTATGTGTGTGTATATGTGTGTCTATGTGTGTATGCATGTGTATGTGTGTGAATGCATCATTATGTGTGTATGTGTCTGTGTGTGTATATGTGTGTGTATGTGTGTGCGCGTCTATGTGTGTGTATGTGTGTGCGCATCTATGTGTATGTGTGTGTGTCTATGAGTGTGTATGTTTGGATGTGTGTGTGTATGAATGTGTGTCTATGAGTGTGTATGTTTGTATGTGTAAGTGTATATGTGTGTCTATGTGTGTATGCATGTGTATGTGTGTGAATGCATCATTATGTGTGTCTATGAGTGTGTATGTTTGGATGTGTGTGTGTATATTTGTGTCTATGTGTGTATGCATGTGTATGTGTGTGAATGCATCATTATGTGTGTATGTGTCTATGTGTGCATGTGTGTGTATATGTGTGTGCATGTATGTGCGCATCTATGTGTATGTGTGTGTGTCTATGAGTGTGTATGTGTTTATGTGTGTGTATGTGTCTATGTGTGTCTATGTGTCTATGTGTGTATGTGTGTATGTATGCATATGTGTGTATGTGTGTGTATGCATGATGTATGCATATGTGTGTGTATGCATTATGTATGTGTATGTATGCATGTGCATTATGTATGCATATGCATTATGTATGTGTATGTATACATGTGAATTATGCATGTATATGTGTGTGCATGTGTATGCATTATGTGTGCATGTGTGTATGTGTATGCATTATGCATTGTGTATGTGTGTATATGTGTGTGTATTTGTGTGTATGTGTGTGTGTGTGTCTATGTGTATGTGTGTGTGTGTCTATGCGTGTATATGGGTGTGTACATATGTATGTGTGTGTAAGTGTGTGTGCGTGCGCTGTCGTAGAGATTTATATCTCTACGTATCCACATCCCTACGTATCCAGTGTTTGAATCATCCAAATCTAAAGAATAATTTTCTACTCAGAATGTTGCAGATATTTTACTGAAGCATTGGCTAGAAATAGTCATAAGAAGATTTGCGGATTACTGAAGATTGTATTGTACCATCATTGAAGAGAGGATTGTTGGAGTCAATTGTCAAGTCAGCAAATCATTTGATTCATCATATTTTATGTGTTAGCACACATATGAAACCCATGTTTAGTTGTGCCATATGAACCTGAATCTTTATAGTGTGAAACCATTCTTTAGAAACTAAAAGAAAAAGTGAAACACTATTATTATCATTCGTTATTTTCAAAACTAAAAAGCAAACTCATGACTTGCGATCGTTATTTGAAACGAAAAGAAAACTTTAGCGATAAAGTTTTCCGAAAAAAAAAGCCATGGAAATAGCGATCGCTATTTGGGAAAAGAAATCAGATTTTTACGTGATTGATCGCTATTGCTTTTGGGAGGATGAAAATACTATAAAAAGAGGTCTTGGCCTCACTGTTAAATCATTATCTGATATTATCTCATATCAACTCAGAGAGATCTCAAGCTTGAAGACTCAAGGAGGAGTTCTTGGAGGCCACTTTGGAGGAGGAGTTGGAGGAGGAGTTCTCAGACTCTTGAATGTTGGTCCACATCCTCGTGTACCGAGGTTCTGCTCGCATGAGGAGGACATCATGATTTATGATGTTTTGGTAACTTGTATCTATTTCCGTTATCTGAATTATATTTGTACGAACACATTATTATGAATTAATTGGCTCTCCAATTTCCTCACATCTCTCTTATTTCCGATCTCTCTTATGATGTTAATGAATTGTACGAGTGATTTGTTTCATGATCTTATCTGATTATTTGTGAGCGTCTGTATTTGAACTCTATCTCTTAAGTTGCCCGAAGCACCCTGGGTGTACCGTCTATTTGGAACACTAGCAGTTGGCTTGATCCACCCAACTGAGCCCTTCGCGACAAGTGAACCCGAAGTGAAACTGCTCCACGGCATTTGGCAATTAGGAGGTACGATATCAAGCTCAATTCCAGGTACGCATATTTTACTTTTACGTTGCTTATATTAGTGAACAATGGGTAAAAAGGGTGTTGCAAAACACACCACACAAGACATAGGTTCTAGTGTGGAAGCATTAATTGAAAAGAAGTTTCCAGAATATGATGAACAATTCAAAGATATGGAGTCACGAATAATTGCATCCATAGATGAGAAACTTTCCTCAAAAATTGAGCCATTAACTTCATATATCTCAATGATGACCTCAATATTGGGGAAAACGAACGAACTTATGAAATCATTAAATACACAATTTAATCAAGAATTTGTGAATTTAGAAGGAGCTGTTCACTATGAACTTTCAAATTTGATAAAGAGTATGGAAAATCTATCTAATCATGTGAGAGAACTTGCAACATCAAAGACTATTAGCTGTGAAATTTCAAGTCTGAAAGAAAATATTGAAATACTAACCAATCAAGTAAAAGAAATTACCACATGTAAGTGTGAATATGATCATCAAGTACAAAGTTTGTCTACTCAAGTTTTTGATCAAAGATATTCATCTGACCATAGGAAATCTACCCCTAAGGCCACACATGGAAGATTAAATAGACCTATAAGATGCTTTTGGTGTGATCAATTTGGCCATATGTTTTGGAATTGTAATGCGTATGAGAATGCTTGTAGACTTAAATTGGTCACTGAAGTTGATAAGAAAATTTGTAAATACCATGATCAGTCAACTTTGCACTTGAACTTAGGAAGAGGTGGAATGAAAGAATATTTTGATCAAACAAAATCAAAGCCAAGATCATTTTAAAAACTTAGAGAACAATGGAAACCAAAGAGATATGATAATACAAAATCTTCTGAACAAGAATCTATGATAAAAATAAGAATCAAGTTCAATGTTTTGAAGAAAAGAAAAGTGAACAAATCAAGTTGGATAAACAAAAAGTTGAACAAATTTTGCAAGAAAGATTGGAAGAGGATGAACAAGAATATGAAAAGTTGATACAATTGAAAAAGAAAGATGATAAATATTATGTACTATGTGATCCAAAGTTTCTAGAAAATGACAAATTATTTGATCAAGAAAAGGTTAAGAATTTGAAAGTTCAATTGAGCCATGAGATTAATGATGAACAAAATAGTCAAAGTGAACATGAAGATATCGATGAAATTGATGAGAGTACAAGTAATGCTCAAAATATTAACGAAAAGGAAAAACAATGGATTGAAAATGCTATCAAACAAATTGAACAAAATATTAAAAATTCATCAAAGTCTTCTAAACCTTTATCTTTGCAGAAAAGAACAGGTTGAAGATGATCCATGATGAACAAGTGCTTATGATTGAAGATGAACCATGAAGAGATCCATAGATATAATATGATGAAAGAAATTGTAGTAAGAATGAATTATAAAGCATGTTTTTGATACTAACATTGATGTTTTCCTGAGACAGGAACACGCTTCTTCAAAATTATCTTTGATAATAATGATGCTTGAGACTAGTGAGAGTGTTTGAGTGAATTGAGAGGATTATTTGATTGAAGAGTGAGAATTGAGTGTTGAATTTAATGCATTTTTGGTGTTCTTTTCTTACTCTCCATTATTTGCACCATATTGAGTCTATCTTGCATTCACAGTATGCATAAACCAATCTATATTCACATATATTTATTTCTTTAGCCTGCACAATCTACTTGCACTTGTAAACAAATTAAAAAAAGGATGACATCCAATTTAAAAAATAGATATCAAAAATTCTGAAGAACCTCAACATCGAATTCCTCTTACCTACCTTTTGCACCATGATTTTTGGAACAATGCACTTAAAGTATGCATAGTAGAGTCTCATCACATGACCTTGCATTTAGGCACATATTGAGATTAACCTATGCACACAGAGTGATTGTAAGGATTGATGTATATATGTATGTGAGTGAGCGCACAAGCTTCATCATCAAATGCCTTTTACCCTGATACTTGCACCATGTTTGTTTACTTATGCACCTAAAGTATGCATGATAGGGTCTCATTACATAACCTTGCATCAAGGCACAATTTTGAGATTTACCCATGCACTTTGAGTGATTGTAAGGATTGTTGTATCTATACATTGATATGTATGTGAGTGAGAGCACATGCTTCGTCTACAAATGCCAATTACCTTATCTTTTGCACCATATTTTGACCATGCATTTCCAAAATATGCAATTGATAGGGCTACATTATATGGCCTTGCATAGGCACATTTTTTATCTTCCCATGCACTTGACACATGATTTCAAGATTCTATGAAATGTCAATTTATCTTTGAAGCAAAAAGAAGATTTGAAGATTGGCCCATCAAGGATGATGTGCAAATTTAGTAGGAGCAAATGTCGTAGAGATTTACATCTCTACGTATCCACATCCCTACGTATCCAGTGTTTGAATAATCCAAATCTAAAGAATAATTTTCTACTGAGAATGTTGCAGATATTTTACTGAAGCATTGGCTAGAAATAGTCATAAGAAGATTTGCGGATTACTGAAGATTGTACCATCATTGAAGGGAGGATTGTTGGAGTCAATTGTCAAGTCAGCAAATCATTTGATTCATCATATTTTATGTGTTAGCACACATATGAAATCCATATTGCGATCGTTATTTGAAACGAAAAGCAAACTTTAGCGATAAAGTTTTCCCAAAAAAAAGCCATGGAAATAGCGATCGCTATTTGGGAAAAGAAATCAGATTTTTACGTGATTGATCGCTATTGCTTTTGGGAGGATGAAAATACTATAAAAAGGGGTCTTGGCCTCATTGTCAAATCATTATCTGATATCAACTCAGAGAGATCTCAAGCTTGAAGACTCAAGGAGGAGTTCTTGGAGGCCACTTTGGAGGAGGAGTTCTCAGACTCTTGAGGAGTGTTGGTCCACATCCTGGTGTACCGAGGTTCTGCTCGCATGAGGAGGACATCATGATTTATGATGTTTTGGTAACTTGTATCTATTTTCGTTATCTGAATTATATTTGTACGAACACATTATTATGAATTAATTGGCTCTCCAATTTCCTCACATCTCTCTTATTTTCGATCTCTCTTATGATGTTAATGAATTGTACGAGTGATTTGTTTCATGATCTCATCTGATTATTTGTGAGTGTCTGTATTTGAACTCTACCTCTTAAGTTGCCCGAAGCAACCTGTGTGTACCGTCTATTTGGAAGACTAGCAGTTGGCCTGATCCACCCAACTGAGCCCTTCACGAGAGCGCATACCTGCCAATGGTCTCGCTCTCTCTCTCTCTCTCTCCCTCTCGTGCGTGCTCTTTCTCTCTCTCTCTCTCGGTCTCTCTGTTCTTGCTCGCGTCCAAGTCTCGGCACAAATGCGCCGGGAGAAATCAATTTTTTTTACATTCCAGATCATCGCATATGCAACGCTCTGCAGTTTGCCAATGTCGTTAAATTCGTCGCTAATCAGCGATGGTTATAGCGACGCTTTTTAAGTAGCGTCGCTTATGCGACGCTATCGTCGCTTATGCGATGAGGGTCGGGCAAAAAAAAAATCCCGAAATTCCTACCGTTGCATAAGCGACGGTTCCCATTTTTTTCCCGATTCAGGGGTGTTGCTACGCCCCCCTTTTTCTTGTAGTGAAGATCATGTAAGAACAAGAAGTCAAACTAGACAACAAAAAGATCATGTAAGTTTTTCTGAAGACTTTGAGATTCATGATATTTTGGCACTTACGACTATTGAAGATGAACCTGCGTGTGTTAAAGATGCACTTAACATTCCTATTTGGAGAAAAGCTATGCAAGAAGAGATTGATTCTATTCATAAGAATCAAACTTGGCAGCTATGTGAGTTACCAGAAGGAAAGAAGGCTATAGGTGTAAAATGGATCTTCAAAATCAAAAGGAAAGCAGATGGTACTATTGATAGATACAAGGCCAGGTTGGTTGTCAAAGGATATGCACAACAAAAAGGTATTGATTATGATGAGACATTTTCTCCTACGTCTAGGATGACTATTATTAGGTCAGTACTTGCTCTAGCAGCACATTTTGGTTGGCATATATATCAACTTGACATTAAGACTGCTTTTCTAAATGGTGATTTACACAAGGATGTGTATATTCAGCATCCAGAAGGTTTTGAAGAGACAGGTAAAGAACACTTAGTATGTAAGCTTATAAAAGCTTTGTATGGTTTAAAACAGGCACCTAGACCATGGTATGAAAAGATACATACATATCTTTTATCCATTGGTTTCCATAACTTAGATGCAGCTCCAACTCTTTATGTCAAAGCTGAAACAGGTATGATGATTATAGCAATCATTTATGTGGATGATATTATAGTCACAGGTCCCAGAGATGAAGATTTGCAAATGTTCAAAGAAGAATTGAAGCAAACATTTACTGTGAATGATTTAGGCATTCTACATTATTATCTTGGGATTCAGTTTCTGTTTCGAGATGAGTGTATCTACATGACACAACAGAAGTACATTGAGAAACTTTTGGAAAGGTTTCAGATGGGTGATTCTAAACCTATGCAAACACCTATGGATCAGAACATGTCTTTACAAATGGTAGCAGATGCAGAGCCATTTGATGCTACTCTATATAGTCAAGCAGTTGGTTTCTTGATATATCTTTGTAATACACGTCTTGATATACAGTTTGCAATTTCTCAAGTATCAAGGTTCATGCAGAATCCGACAGTGTTACATTGGAAAGCAGTAAAGCGAATCTTTCATTATTTGAAGGGAACTTCAAATTATGTTATGGTATTTTTGAAATCTACACATTTGTTACTAAAAGGATTTTCAGATTCTGATTGGGCAGATAATAGAGACACAAGAAGAACTACTAGTGGATTTTGTTTTTCTCTTGGAGATTGTCTTATCTCATGGTTTTCAAAGAGACAACCCACTATTGCCACCATCATGTGAAGCTGAATATCGTGCAGCATTTACAGCTACTCTAGAGTTAGTATGGTTGTAGAAGATTTTCAGTTATCTTGATGTAAGAGTACATCAACCCATTCAGATATTTTTAGATAGCCAGAGTGCTAGCTATAGCTAAGAATCCAGTGCATCATGCAAGGACAAAGCATATAGAGGTACACTACCACTATATTCGAGAGCAGATAGTTAAGAAGCACATTAAGCTGGTTTATGTTCCTTCTAGTGAGAATGTTGTAGATATTTTTACCAAAGCATTGACTAGAGATAGTGATGAGAAGATTTGCAGGTTACTGAATCTTGTACCAATATGACATTGAAGGAGGGATTGTTGGAAGTCAATGTCCTCATTGGTCCAACAAATAGCTTCATAAGAAGCTCTCTATATTCTTCTACGCGGGCGCAAGCTCCGCATATAGAGCGTATTCTATATTCCTTTAACAAGTCGCAGTGGCAGTGCATTTGGTCTAGCCCAAGGCCTCTAAAAGCATCCTCAATCAACCATGGTTCGAATCCCATCTGGCACGGCAGCGAATAGATTTAATTTTGATTTTGTTTGCTTTATTAAAAGCTACGAACAAACGGCTTCGCTATATTCGATAGAGTTTGTTTTTTCGATTGCGATCAATTACGATCGTATCTTTAAGCTTTCTTTTAGCTTTTCATGGATACTCAAAAACTATATAATAAGGCCCTTGTATCATTGTGTAAATCACTCACTAAAAGATCTAGAGCTTGGAGATCTTCTTGAAGACAGAGTGTTCTCACACTCTTGAAGGAGGTGAAGTTTTGGTGAAGGAGAGGCTAATCTCATTGCAGCATGAAGTCTTCTACGAGGTGGTGGTAACTATCTTTTGTGAGTTAACCTTGTGGTTGATTTACAATTTCGTTACACTATTTTGTTAGCTTCGTTGCTTCATTCTCTTCACACACACTTAGATTATTTCGACATAATCTAAATTTTGTATCATCATCTTCTTATTCTTCCATTAGTGAGTGCACCACTTTATATGGTTGAGTAGTACTCCCGTGTTGTAATTTGGACATCTATTATTTTTAGTGAAGTAAGCATCCAGCTTACGTTCCCTATCCTTGTCTCAAGATCTCTTTCTTTCTCTATCTCAATTATCATCTTGTCAATTAAGTTGTATATGCTCAAGAGGTTTTAGTATTGGAACGATCCTGGGGCCCCAAATTCCAACAGATCCAGGATGACACGTACCAATTTTTCGTTTCTCTGACATGTATAGTGATCACGCCGGTATATGTCAGGGATACTTCATTGAGCTTTATTAGATTTATCTACCAAGAGTGATGGCACATTTGTTTCTTGCCAGCTCACTCAGTCGCGGACATTAGGTTTTTCCTTATGTACTGGTCTTTATATATTGCACTTGTTGTATTCTTGTTTTTGGGTCATTCTTGTACATTCCTTTTATGTAATAGAAGAAGAAGAAGATCATTCTTCCCTGTCTCAATTTGTGTGTGAGCTCTCTTCCTTATCTCCTTCCTCGTGACATGGTATCAGAGCCAGCGTGGCTGTAGAGAGCTCGTGGAGAAGGTGACGGTGAAGACTATGCGGCAAGGCATGGAGAAAATGTGATTTCACAAACGGCCTCCGTTTGCTACGAAAATCGGTGTGAAGGTAGAAGAACTCAAAATATTTTCAGAAGTTATCCCTTTAGGGTCACTAGTTTTTGTCAGATCGAAGTTTCCGAGCCATCTCGACCTCTGTTTCGAGCCCACAAGGTGGGGCCCACAGAAAAACCAAGTCACTTTCAGAAATTGTAACTTGCGTTGTGTTCGGAGACACTCATATATTCGAGATCCAGAATTTCAAGCGATTTCGTGTACTGTTGATACACCAAAACTGTGTTTTTCTGAGATCGAACTGTCACATCATAGTGCGATAGTGTTCAAGCAAAAGTACTGCTTGTAGTGTGTTGCAGTGTTGTGAATTGTTGCAGAAATGGCAAACGCAGATGGAATGAGTCAGCTTATGAGCTATAAGCTGGACAAGAACAACTTCCATGCTTGGAGATTCAGAATGACAAATTTCCTGATGGGAAAAGGCTTTTGGAAGTACATCAAAGGAGAGAATGAAAATGCTCCACAGTTACCAGAAAGGAATCAGACTGTAGAACAGTTAAGAGCATATGAGGAATGGATCAAGGAGCACGAAAGGTAATGTATTGGCTATCTGTTAGCATACAGGATAGCATGATTGGACACATAGAGGATGCCAAGACTCCAAAAGAGGCTTGGAACAGTTTGGTCACTTTGTACGAGACCAATACAAAGGCACGAAAATTGCAACTCAAGAACGAGCTACATACATTGGAGAAAAAGAGCATGTCGGTAAGTGACTACACTCTAAAAATCAAAAGCATATGTGAGCCACTTGCATCTATTGGCGTGAATGTAGATGATGATGATAAGGTGGAAGTGTGCCTTCGTGGTTTAGGAGCTGCATATAAACAGTTCAGAACTTCTACACAAACCAGGGAAAATATTTCGAGTTTTGCTGATTTGGTATCTATGCTGATTATTGAAGAAAAGAATCTTGGTGAGGATTCAAACTCCCAAGGAAAGCCCAGTTCTGAGTAGGTATTCTACTCTGGCAGAGGAAGAGGCTGAGTTAGAGGTTTTGGAAGTGGAAGAGGAAACAATAACCAAGACCAAGGTCAACAACAGAATCATGCAGGAGGAAGAGGACAGTTTCGAGGCAGGGGGAGTCAAAGAGGTTGCAGAAATTTCCAAAGAAATGATTCAGGTAATGATAGTAAAGGATGCTGGAATTATGGTAAACTTGGACACTTTGAACGTGATTGCAGGTTGAAGAATCAAAATAACAGAAGGCAACAAAACAACTATGCATCCACAAGTGCAGATGATTCTGAGAAGCTGTTTATGGTTCAACATCACATGATGAATACGATGTCTGCTGGTGTTTCAAAATCGAATGATAATGTCTGGTATGTTGATTCAGGTGCTTCAAATCACATGACCAGTCATGCAAAATGGTTTAGTAGTTTGCAGAAAATGCCAGTTCTTGGATATGTTTAAACAAGTGATGATACATCGCATCCTACTGAGCATACAGGAAACATAGCATTGTCTATGGAGGACGGAAAGGTAAAACATCTCGCTAATGTGCTGCATATTCCAAATATAACAAAGAATTTGGTTCTGTTGGACAAATGGTTGACCAGGGATTACAAGTCAGGCTCAATGCTGATGGATTATATGTAGAAGAGTACAAGCAAGATGGACGATTGGTTGCCAAAGGAAAAAAAGTGGGTAGGATGTTCACCTTAAATGTGAAGATTCTAGAAATGAATGCAGCCATGTTTGCAAAAGGTGGAGGAGCTATTGTAGATATAGAGATATGGCACAAACGGATTGGACATGCAAACTTGCAAAGGCTGAAACTGATGTAGTCAAAGGAGATTGTCCATGGACTACCAAATTTCAAAGTTTCAGAAATGCAAAAGGTATGTGCAGCATGTCAATTTGGTAAACAGTCAAGAGCATCATTTCCACATGGCAAGCATGTTAGTGAGAATGTACTAGAAGTAGTACATACAGATGTTTGGGGTCCAGCAAAGACCACATCTATGGGTGGTTGTAGGTTTTATGTTACTTTCATTGATGACCATACATGCAAAGTATGGGTATATTTCATGAAAGAGAAGAGCGAGGTGTTTAGTCACTTCTAGAATTTTAAAGCTATGGTGGAAAAGTAGATAGGGAAGTACATTCAGACATTAAGATCTGATGGAGGAGGTGAATACATGTCAAATGAGTTCAACAGTTTTCTAAAAAAGCATGGAATTCGGCATCAATTTTCATGCAGGTACACACCACAACAGAATGGTGTTGCTGAATGCAAAAACAAACATATTGCAGAAATAGCAAGAGCCTTAATGGCTGAGAAGAATATGCCTCATTGTTATTGGGCAGAAGCTGTGCATACTGCTGTATACATCATGAACAGAACTTTGACTGCTGCTGTACATCAAGTTACACCTGAAGAGAAGTTTACAGGTAAAAAGCCAAACTTATGACATCTGAAAGTTTTTGGCTGTATTGCATATGTACATGTCCCAGATGAATTGAGGATGAAGCTTGATCCCAAAGCAGAAAAGTGTGTCTTCATTGGATACTCCCTTGAGCAAAAGGGATATAAATGTTATAACCCACTCACACGACAAGTAAAGGTGAGCAAAGATGTGGTATTTGATGAAATGTCAAGCTTCTATGCAGATGCCAAAGAAGGACTGAGTCTTGAACCAAATCACAAAGAAAATGCTGAAAAATCAAGTGCAGAATCTCAGGTTTTGAGTGGACTAGATGCATCACCAAGCAATAGTTCCAACTCAAATCCATGGAGTGGAAGATTACGTGGGAATTTCAATCAACAAATTCATCAAATACATCCAAGAAAGGTAAAGAAAAGCTTTCTGCTGGTCATAAAACATGTGCAAGTTTTGAAGACGTTGATGGAGATTCAAGTGGTTCAGAAAAGGTCTTGATGAGGAACTTGGATTGCCCTCTGTGAAGACTCCGGGAGTAAGAAGGGCACATGCAAATGATACATGGAGAAGTGACCCAGGACCAAGAAGATCTGGGAGGATGCGTAATTCAGTGCAACGATTGACATATGATAGTTACATGGCTCGCCATTGTGCCTACATGACAAAGGTAATACAAGAGGCTGAACCTTCTTGTTTTGAAGATGCAATTGGTAATGCAGATTGGGAAAAAGTTATGGATGAGGAGATGGCTGCAATTTATGGAAATGATACATGGAAGCTAGTTCCATTGCCACAAGGAAAGAAACCCATAGGATGTAAATGGGTTTACAAGGTAAAGCATAATGCTGATGGTAGCAAAAGCAGGTATAAAGCACGATTTTTAGCTAAAGGATATGCACATACATATGGCATTGATTATGAGGAAACATTCAGCCATGTAGCTAAAATGTCTACTATTAGGACACTTGTTGCATTAGCTACAGCAAAAGGATGGACTTTGCATCAGATGGATGTGAAGAATGCTTTCCTACATGGTGAGTTATAGGAAGAAGTATATATGGACCAGCCACAAGGATATGAAGATTCAAAGCATCCAGAATATGTTTGCAGGTTGCAAAAGGCTTTGTATGGGCTGAAGCAGGCTCCGCGTGCATGGCATGCAAGGATTGTTGATTACTTAACCAACATTGGGTTTTCTATGTGTGATGTAGATCACTCACTATATGCAAGGAAGGCTGATGCTGGCATCACTATTGTGGCTATTTATGTTGATGACCTGATTGTAGGTGGTGATAATGAAGAAAGCATCAAAGAGGTAAAGAAACTTCTTATGCAGGAATTCGACATGAAAGATCTTGGTGTGCTGCGCTATTTCTTGGGCATTGAGTTTATACATACACAAACAGGGATATGGATGTCGCAAAGGCAATATGCCTTGAATATGCTGCAAAACTATGGTATGGCTGATTATAAGCCAATTTCTATGCCTTTAGATCAGAATTTGAAATTGGATACTACATCAGGTGAAGCATTGGAAAATGCTACTATGTACAAGAAAATTGTGGGAAGTCTTATATATCTTACAATTACAAGGCCTGATTTAAGCTGCAATGTTGGACTTGAAAGTCGGTTTATGCAAGTTCCCAGGAAGCCACATTTGGATGCTCTGAGGCACACTCTACGTTATGTGAGTGCTACTTTGGATTATGCATTGTTTTATGAAGCTGGTGTAGATTTGCAGGTTCATGGATACACCGATGCAGATTGGGCTGGTAGTACTCCAGATAGAAGATCTACTAGTGGCTTTCTTTTCTCACTTGGAGGTGCAGCTAAGAAGCAACCCACTGTTGCTTTGTCGAGTACAGAGGCTGAGTATAGAGGTGCTGCAATGGCAGCATGTGAGGCATCATGGCTGGAGATGTTACTTGCAGATTTAGGTGTGGAGGTGCAAAAGCCTATCACTATTTATTGTGATAATCTTAGCAGCATATAGTTAGCACGGAACCCTCTTTTCCATGCTAGAACAAAGCATATCGAGGTACATTATCACTTCATCAGAGAGAAGGTATTAGCAGGTGATATTGATCTTGTTTATGTGAGAACAAATGAGCAGGTTGCTGATATTTTCACCAAAGCACTTGGAGCTGAGAAGTTGAAGAAGTTTCGGAAGATGCTTAGATTACAGGATATGGCGTTGAGCTTGAGGGGGAGTGTTGAGATATCAAGCTCAACATGTGATGATCCAGGATGACACGTACCAGCTTTTCGTTTCTCTAACATGTATAGTGGTCACGCCGGTATATGTCAGGGATACTTCATTGAGCTTTATTAGATTTATCTACCGAGAGTGATGGCACATTTGTTTCTTGCCAGCTCACTCATTCATGGACATTAGGTTTTTCCTTATGTACTGGTCTTTATATATTGCACTTGTTGTATTCTTGTTTTTAGGTCATTCTTGTACATTCCTTTTATGTAATAGAAGAAGAAGAAGAAGAAGATAGAGAAATTCCTTTTGGGCATAGCAAATAGACTTAGCAAGCTTCCCAATCCGAGTTAAAAAACTTCAAATGATGGACTGAGCACTGAGAACAAGTTTCATCAATTTCTAGAACACGCCCACCATTCTCGGGGCTCTACAGAGATAGACCAGTGAGCAGAAAATTGCATCTATCTTCAAAACTATTAATCCAATGACCTTGAAAATATGCACAGACTAGATAGTAAGAGCTATCCAACGCATGTTAAATCACTAAAAACGGATCAGTAGAATTCGAGGTATGACCTTCTGCAGGTACTGCTCTGAGTGAGTATAGCAGAGAACAAAACAGAGAAGTAGATGATAATAAATGTATAGATTCACATATGATTACAACCACATTGGCAATGAATCTTTGCACAATGGGAGTAGAATGATAGAGCTATGGAGTAAGCTCTTCAATGTCTACAAAATGACATGAAGTGGTCACGTACAAGGCTTGCTAATCGCCTCTTCCTTCTTGCTCCTTTTATAGCTATTCTTGGCGGGAGTTTTGAATTCGAATTCGAATGGCTCCACCTAAAAGTGATCCCAAAGTTAGGAGATATTCCCTCAGCTCAAAAATTCGTGATTTTGGTAGTTATAGCCACGAAATTTCTTTTACATCATGCATGAGGTAAGCCATCCTTTTCCTTTTTTCTTTTTTCAAATACAAGAGATAAAAATGAACTCTTTTACAAGAGGTGTTCACATGACTACTCATGTGACTTACAAATTAGGATGATATCAAACATATCAAGCATGTAGGCTTGGGTAAAATGCACCAACAGCTCCCCCTCAAGCCTTACATGCTTGTCCTTCAAATAAGTCTTCAATTGTCCTTAATTTCCTGCAAGCCAGTCATCAACTTGAATCTACTTAACTTTGTACCATCAAGAGCTTTAGTCAACATGTATGCACATTGCATATCTGTAGAGACATAGGATAGTTGAATATCCTTGCTCATTAGCTTCTCCCTTACATAATGGTAGTGGACTTCAATATGCTTGGTTCTAGCATGGTATACCGGATTAGCTGCTAGATGTAGTGAGCTTGTGTTGTCACCAAAAATGTGAGGTGTTGAAGAATGAAGTCCAAGATCTGTGTACAAAGACTTTAACCACATGATTTCTTGAGTTGCATTAGCCAAACCTCTATATTCAGCTTCAGTAGAAGATAATGCCACGGTTGGTTGCTTCTTCGATGACCAAGAAATGATTTTTGAACCTGCAAATGATATATATCCTGATGTGCTTCTTCTATCATCTTTAGATCTGGCCCAATCTGCATCTGAGTAGACCTTTAGCTCAATATCTGAAGTATATGAATAGAACAAACCTTCATTCATGGTCCCCTTTAGGTACTTGAGGACTCCCTTGGCCGCTTCCATATGTGGTCTTCTCGGCTTATGCATAAACTGACTCAATATGCTAACACTATAGCATATATCCACCCTTGTGAGTGTTGCATAGTTCAAACTTCCAACCAAGCTTTGATAGCTTGTGATGTCTTCAATTGGCTCTCCTTCATAAGCACTAAGCTTATGATTTTGCTCCATAGGTGTACCCGCACACTTGGTATTTTCCATCTTGAACTTGACGAGCATGTCATGGACATACTTCCTTTGTGTGATGTATATACCTGAATCTATGTAGATCAACTCCAATCCAAGAAAATAAGTGAGTGGTCCGAGGTCACTTATTTTGAACTCCTCCTTCATTTGACTCTTTACCTGTTTGATTCCTTCAAGATCATTTCCTGTGATAATAATATCATCAACATACACACATAAATAGATCACTTCAGATCCATTCCTCTTTATGAACAAAGAGGTATCCACCTTACTAGCTTTGAATCCTTGGTCCTGCAAATAAGTCACCAATCTGAAATTCCAAGCTCTTCGAGCTTGCTTCAATCCATACAAAGCTTTCTTTAGTTTGCATACATAGTTAGGATGATGTGCATCCTCATATCCAAGAGGTTGTGCCATATACACTTCCTCAGAAATCCATCCATTCAAGAAAGCATTCTTTACATCAAGTTGATAGAGATTCCAATTTCTAGATGCAGTAAGACTTATGAGAACCCTAATTGTAGGCATTTTTGCAACAGGAGAGAAAGTCTCCTCATAATCAATACCATGGGTTTGAGCAAACCCTTTAGCAACTAACCTTGCTTTGTGTCTATTTATACTTCCATCTGGATTCCACTTGATTTTCTATGTCCATCGAGATCCAATTACCTTCATAGATGGCTTGTTAGGTACAAGCTCCCAAGTGTCATTCTCCTTGAAGGCTTCCATTTCTTCATCCATTGCATCTCTCCAAGATTTCTTGCTTTGTGCTTCTTCGAATGTGGTAGGCTCTTCATTGGTTGAATCTTTTGCAATGTAGATTGAGTGCTTCGTGACCAAAGAAGTATCATAACCAAACATTTCTGGTTTCTTCTTCTCCCTTGAAGACCTTCTAAGTGGTTGATGTGAGCTCTCGGGTCCATATGTAGCATCCTGCATCTTTGCTTTTCCTTTGTTCTTCCATAGCTTTAGTCTTTCCAAGTCTTCTAGGTCAATCTCCAAATCACTTTCTTCAATCTGCTTCGGCTCCTTTGGTTTAAGTGATGGAAAATCTTCATCCAAGTCATAAGGTAGCTTCACTTTCCTGTCATCATCAAACCATGATTTGTTTTCATCAAAAATTACATCTCTACTCACAGAAAATCCTTTATTGGTTGGATTGTACAATCTATATCCTTTTTGGTTTTGGTCATAACCAATAAATACGCACTTCTCTACCTTGGGATCCAATTTCCCTCTTACTTGAGAAGGAATGTGAGCATAGGCTAAGCATCCAAAGATTTTACAATGCTCTAGACTAGGTCTTCTTCCATTTCGCACTTCATATGGAGTGGTTCCATCTAGTTACCTAGATGGAAGTCTATTTATGAGATATGTGGCTGTCGACATAGCCTCTACCCATAGGTAGTTTGGCAATCCCTTTTCGTTGAGCATGGACCTTGCAGCTTCGACAATAGCTCTGTTCCTCCTCTCTGCTACACCATTGAGTTCGGGTGTATACCATGTAGTGACTTCCCTTTTAATGCCTCTTTCATGCAAGAAGGCATCAAATTCAGAAGAGAAGTATTCTCCTCCACCATCTGATCTGAGTCGTTTCAAAGTCCTACCTGTTTGGTTTTCAACAAGAGCAATATACTTCTTAAAGCAATTAAACACTTCATCCTTGTGCTTCATGAAAAACAGAATGGTCCACCTGCTACAATCATCTATGAAAGACACATAATATCTTGAGCCTGATATAGATGGCTCCTTACTTGGACCCCACACATCCATGTGCACTAGAACCAAAGGATTTTGATACATATATCCTTTCTTATTGAAAGGTTGTCTATGAGCCTTGCCGAGTTGACAAGCTTCACACTTATAAATCATGTGTTGCCTTGTGATATTAGGCAAACCAAGTACACTTTGGTCCCTACAAATTTGTTTGAGTGTCCTCTCACCAATGTGAGCAAGCCTTTTGTGCCATATCTCCAACTCTGTTAGAGTTTGAGATCCATAGCTAAACAAAGCTATGTTCTGTATCTTCCACTTCAAAAGTGAAAGGCCTTCATGTCTTTTCTCCTTTGGCAATCCTTCAAAAGCCTTGCCTTGGGTCTTCAACATATGCTCCAAATCGATTGAATCTAACCTGTAGTCCTTTTTCAACAATCTGTCCAACACTTATTAAATTTTTGGTAATTGTAGGGACATACAAGACTTTGCTTAAGAGATTCATATTCCCATCTGATGTCTTCACATTACCTATCTTCTCCACTGAGTGCTTTGTGTCATCTCCTGTCTGCACTTCATGCTTGTTATGAGGATCTTCCAAATCAGAAAGTAAAGCCACATTTCCTGCTACATGGTTCGAGCATCCCGAATCAATGTAAAATATGTGATCATCATCCTTACCCTTCTTCGCTGATAGATTCATAATCAATAAGGAATCTTCTTGACTTAGGTCCTCTACATAGTTATTGTAATCTCTTCTTCCTCTATTGCCACTTTGATAGTTGTTGTTGTTGTAATTGTTGTTGTAGTAGTTGTTGTTGTTGTAGCCTCCATTGTATCTACCTCTATTTGATCCATAGCCACCTCTATTGAATCCTCTTCCTCTTGAGTTCCTCGGGTTCCTGAAACATTCTTCAGTAGTATGATTAGATAAGCCACATATGTTGCAAGGTTGAGATGATTGGAATCTCCCCCTGCCTTGCTTTCCACCTCTGCCTCTTCCTCTAGCTCTTCCTCTACCTGCAAAGTTTGCTTGGAAAGAGCTTCCTTCATCTTCATTCTTACTATTCTTTGACTTGTCCTTGACCTTAGCTTTATCAGAATATAAGGCAGAAGTTTGATTACCTCTTGAGGACTCACCACCTTTGCTAATCTTTGCTTCATGAGTGAAGACTTGGCCCATGAGTGTGTTGAGGTCGGGTACATGCATATCCATGTATAAATCCATGGTTGTTGTGAATGACTCCCACTTGTCGTCTGCTTTGATTCCATTCATGATTTGTCTAATGATTTGCTTCTCTTCAATTACCTCTCCAATGCTTCCAAGCTCGTCCAAAATCTCCTTCATCTTTGTGACATAATCAGTCACATTTTGCTTCGGGCTTTTCTTCATTGTTGTAAACTCCATCCACAATTGGTTCTTCCTTGCTCGAGTGTTGGAAGAGAAGAAAGAAGCAAGTGCATTCCACGTCTCTCTTGATGTCTTGCATCCCTTGACATGAGGTGAAAGAAAATCAGAGATTGAGTTTAGAATATATGACCTTGCAAGTGCATCCTTCGAACACCAATTCGAAAGTCCTTCCACTTCTTCATGTGATGGTTGCCCTTTGTTCCTCATGGTTGGCATTGCTTCATCTCCGGATATGAATCCATATAAATTCCTCCCTTGAAGGTAAGCCTCCATCCTTAGAGACCATGCCGGGTAGTTGTTTCGATCCAATTTGTCAATTGTTGATGGAAATCCATCTCCCATGTTGCTTGACTATGCTCTGATACCACTGTGAAGAGAGATGGTGGACACAATCCAAAGATGAGTAGGTGCTGCTACAACCAGCTTCACACCAGCTAACTGAGACTTGCGAGTTGATTAGTAGACCCTTTGAGCTTCCTAAATCCACCAAAATATCAGCCAAGTACTTTGGAACATGTATCCCAAACGGTTAAGCCAAGACAGACTAGTTGCGAAATGACTAGCTCTCAAAACTTGCTATTTTTGGACATACACCTGCTAGAAAAAATGAGCAGTGCTCTCAAGCTGGTAGAAAAATTCCCTTTGGGCATAGCAAATAGACTTAGCAAGCTTCCCAATCCAAGTTAAAACACTTCAAATGATGGACTGAGCACTGAGAACAAGTTTCATCAATTTCTGGAACACGCCCACCATTCTCGGGGTTCTACAGAGATAGACCAGTGAGCAGTAAATTGTAGATATCTTCAAAACTATTAATCCAATGACATTGAAAATTGATATGCACAAATTAAACAGTAAGAGCTATCCAACGCAAGTTTAATCACTGAAAACGGATTAGTAGAACTTGATATATGACCTTTTGAAGGTACTTCTCTGAGTGAGTATAGCAGAGAACAAAACAGAGAAGTAGATGATAATAAATGTATAGATTCACATATGATTACAACCACATTGGCAATGAATCTTTGCACAATGGGAGTAGAATGATAGAGAAGTGGAGTGAGCTCTTCCATCTCTACAAAATGACATGAAGTGGTCACGTACAAGGCTTGCTAATCGCCTCTTCCTTCTTGCTCCTTTTATAGCTATTCTTGGAGGGAGTTTTGAATTCGAATTCGAATGGCTCCACCTAAAAGTGATTCCCAAAGTTAGGAGATATTCCCTCAGCTCAAAAATTTGTGATTTTGGTAGTTATAGCCACGAATTTGCTTTTACATCATGCATGAGGTAAGCCATCCTTTTCCTTTTTTCTTTTTTCAAATACAAGAGATAAAAATGAACTCTTTTACAAGAGGTGTTCACATGACTACTTATGTGACTTACAAATGAGGATGATATCAAACATATCAAGCATGTAGGCTTGGGTAAAATGCACCAACATTTTAGAATTAAGAAACATACCAATTGATTAGATTTGTGGACATTGACCTAGCTAGGAGAGTGGACTATGAAGAATGGTGCCTATTGCAAAGAAAATTCAATGCTTGCGAGTGCTCGAGGACTCCCCTCCTTATTGGGCTTGCTTCCACTCATCTTGAAGTTCTTAGATGGCACAATGAGAAGAGTATCCATAAAATTCTGAGATTCAAGAAGAATTTGGACTTTCATGTCACACTTAATAAGAGATGGTGTTTGGATTGGTCAAGTTTTAGGTGGAATTTTAAGTTTTGATCCCTTTGGCATCCCCTCATTGACATTAAAAAAACATTTCTTATGTGGAAAATCCTCCACCAAGGAATTCAGACCAATAATAAAGCTAACAAAATTTGTGGAACCCCTCCATGGTGTAGATGGTCCAGTCATGGCAATGAGGAATTGGCACAAACTCTTCTTCTCATGTCCAAAGTGAATGTCAATTTCGGAAGCCATTAGGAGAATCATGTTGCTACAGAAAGCTCAAAGCAAGCATTATTGGGTGAAGTGATCAAATCTTTCTTAGAATTGTGGAATACTATAAGTAGCAAGGCCATCTAGAAGGCCCCTCATCCGCTTTGTCTCGTAAGTTGCATGTATTTGAGAAAAAGACCATGTAAGTATCTTGTCTTTCCGAGAGTTCTTTGTATCAAACTCTCTCTCTCTCTCTCTCTCTCTCTCTCTCTCTCTCTCTATATATATATATATATATATATATATATATATATATATATATATATATATATATATATATATATATATATATATATATATATATATATATATATATATATATATATATATCTAGTTAACATCCACAAACATTTATTTACTTTCACACATGCATGTATATGCATATGTTTTCATGAATGCGTGCATATGTATATTCACATGTTCCATGCATGCATGTATATATGCATATGCACATTTATTTACTTTCACACATTCATGTATATGCACATGTTCTCATGCATACATGCATACGCACATCTGTACATTCTAAAGCACATATATAAACTCATAGTAATACATGTACTCACACAATATGAGAAGGCACATTGATACGCTCATACGAGGCACACTAATATGCGTTCAATGGAATCATCATACATCGCATACATTCATATGAACACGTTAACATACATACACATTGTGTGCATATGACAAAATTACACATACGCAAACACAACGCAGAGAGATACATATGTATGCCACTTACACGTATTCATATTTGCATACATATGCACATGCACACGTTTATGTACGCTACTTCAACGTATTAATATTTGCATACATATGCACATGCACACGTTTGGTACACACAGTAAAAAGTGCACACTCTTGTACTTTTTCACACATGCACACATTTACTTGCGTTTAATGCAAACGAACGCATTCGTCTCCACACACATAAAGACATATAAACATGCATACACTGAATACAAGAAACATGCTCACATACATGAATAACATGAATATACACATGCTCGTGCAAATGCAACACTCATATCAAGCACATATAAACACAATGGGGATACAAAAAAATATGTGTGCATAATAGATGTATGAGAGACTACAGTAGGACTACATTCAGATAGATAGATATATAGATAGATAGATAGATAGATAGATACATACATACATACATAGATAGATAGATAGATCGATAGATAGATAGATAGATAGATAGATAGATAGATAGATAGATAGATAGATAGATAGATAGACAGACAGATAGATAGATAGATAGATAGATAGAAAGCTAGATAGATAGAGAGATAGATAGATAGATAGAGAGATAGATAGATAGATAGATAGATAGATAGATAGATAGATAGATAGATAGATAGATAGATAGATATTTAGATAGATAGATAGATCGATAGATAGATAGATAGATAGATAGATAGATAGATAGATAGATAGATAGATAGATAGATAGATAGATAGATAGATAGATAGATAGATAGATAGATAGGTAGATAGGTAGATAGAAAGATAGACAGATAGACAGATAGACAAATAGATAGATAGATAGATAGACAGACAGATAGACAGAGAGATAGATAGATAGATAGATAGATAGATAGATAGATAGATAGATAGATAGATAGATAGATAGATAGATAGATAGATAGGTACATAGATAGATAGATAGATAGATAGATAGATAGATAGATAGATAGATAGATAGATAGATAGATAGATAGATAGATAGATAGGTAGATAGATAGATAGATAGATAGATAGATAGATAGATAGATAGATAGATAGATAGATAGATAGATAGATAGATAGATAGATAGATAGATAGGTAGATAGATAGATAGGTAGATAGATAGATAGATAGATAGATAGATAGATAGATAGATAGATAGGTAGATAGATAGATAGGTAGATAGATAGATAGATAGATAGATAGATAGATAGATAGATAGATAGATAGATAGATAGATAGATAGATAGATAGATAGATAGATAGATAGATAGATAGATAGATAGATAGATACATAGATAGATATATAGATAGATAGATAGATAGATAGATAGATAGATAGATAGATTCATTTTTAGATAGATAGATAGATAGATAGATAGATAGATACATAGATAGATAGATAGATAGATAGATAGATAGATAGATAGATAGATAGATAGATAGATAGATAGATAGATAGATAGATAGATAGATAGATAGATAGATAGATAGATAGATAGATATATATATAGAGAGATAGAGAGAAGATAGATAGAAAGATAGATAGATATGTTGGAGACCTCTTAATCTCCAAAGGTTTGATCTATACTGACTTAAGAACACTTCTATGTCAGTTATAAACCAAACTTTACACAAACAATGTTCTTCTTTACCAAAACTTCAATCAACACTTCTGTGAGTGAAGAAGTGTTTACTTCAGAAAGTCTACTTCAGGAATCAACTTCATTACCTGCATAAAGTTTCAAATTTCTTCAAGTAAATGATGCACAAGTATTTGCAATACCTTTGCGCAATCATATCAATCATTAGTTCTCAAAACTAATCACCAAAAGTTTAATTTGATCATTAAGATCAAAGACATGTCAGAAAATGTCTCTCAGAAGTTGCGCCTTCGACATAGTCAACTTCTTAAGTTGATTTCTCCCAATCTGAAACCCGTTTTGCTAAATGCTTTTAGCCATAGCTTCCTTATCTTCTAACTTAAATTTTAAGTGCTCACTCATCAAAAACTTTACAGTATACACTCAGATCTGATCAAAATACTGAGACGGAAAAGTGCGCTACTCTCAGACTTCAGTTTCCAAAGTTCACATATGAATGTTCCTATTGATCATTCTCACAGTAGGAAAGAAATTAGATTCTAAAACTCTAGACATAGCTTCATTAGCTTCTCAATTAGATGTGTACAAAAGGATTTCTGATCCACGTGATCAGACAGAGAGCACTCAGAGAAAAAACCCGTCGCTATTTTCTGGGAAAAAACTCTCTACACAACTTTCTGAAGTTTGTCATCTACAAATGACTCTCTTACATATTTCTTGTCCTCATTAACTTATATATACATGACTTTTGACTCATCCCGTATCTATGGCATTGCTCTTTATCATCCTAAAGGTTTTACTATACTCAATTTACAAGATTCTTCACTTATATGTACATATGTGTACAAGACATCATCCTGAAATCTTCTTCACTTTCATAAGTGTCTTCCTTCACTTCATTCTGACCATAAGTCTTCTTCAAGATCTCTATAATCACCAATTTGTGATTGGCTTGTTCCAACAGCTCCCCCTCAATCACTAATTGTGATTATTCCATTCTTCTTCACTCCTGCCATCTCCTTGAATCTCTGTAGCTTAGGTCCATCCAAGCTCTTTGTCATCATATCTGCCACTTGTTCTTTTGTTGGAGTGTACATCACTTCAATATCTTTATCAAGTACCTTTTCCCTCAAGAAATGATACTGAATCTCTATATGCTTAGTCTTGGCATGAAAAACAGGGTTAGCTGCCAAATACAAAGAACTCATATTGTCTCCAAAAATAATTGGAGTACTAAGATCAGTCTCAAAACTTTTCATCAAGGTCTTCAACCATATCACTTCTTTTGCAGCTTCTACCATTTCCTTATACTCAGCTTCTGTGGATGATAAAGCAACTGTATGTTGCTTCCTTGAACACCAAGAAACTAGCTTATCTCCAACATAACATAGATACCCATGAGTAGACCTTCTATCATCTGAGTCACCTGCCCAATCTGCATCACTAAACACTTTGATTCTTGTGTCAGAAGTGAAACCATAATACAATCCTTCACTTAGGGTTCCTTTGATATATCTGAGTACCCTTTGGGCTGCAATCCAATGAGTCTTCTTTGGACAATGCATGAATTGTGACAACACACCTACTGCATATGATAAATCTGGTCTTGTCAAGGTAGCATAGATTAAACTACCTACCAAACTCTGATATTTCTTCATATCATTGAATTCTTCACCTCCATACCTGCTTAATTTATGATTTACCTCCAATGGTGTAGTTGAGGTCTTGCAATCCTCCATATTAAACTTGACTAGAAGATTCTTCAAATATCTCTCTTGTGAAACATATACTCCATGTTGAGTATACACAATCTGCATTCCTAGAAAATAAGATAAGTTTCCCAAATCACTTATCTTAAACTCCTTCTCTATTTGCCTTTTGAGTTCATTGATTCCTTGAGTATCTGTTCCTGTGACAATAATATCATCAACATAAATGCACATGTAAATGTATCCATTTTCACTTGCCTTCACTAGCAAGCTACTATCTGCCTTTGATGCTTGAAATCCACATTCATTCAAGAACTTGACCAATCTGTAATTCCAAGCTCTTGGGGCTTGCTTCAACCCATATAAAGCTCTCTTGAGCTTACACACATAATCTGATCCAATTGATTCCATGAAGCCTTCTGGTTGCTCCATGTATACTTCATCTGCAATGTATCCATTTAAAAATGCATTTTTCACATCCAATTGTGATAATTTCCATCCCTTACAAGCAGCAATAGCAATCAATGTCCTAATTGTAGACATCTTAGCAACAGGACTAAAGGTTTCATCATAATCTACCCCATAAGTTTGGGCAAAACCTTTGACCACAAGTCTAGCCTTGCCAATCTAGACACCTTACCATCTGCAAACCTCTTTGTTTTATATACCCACTTACATCCAATGACTTTCTGATTCTTTGGTCTTGGTACTAATTCCCAAGTTTCATTTTCAAGTAGAGCATCATACTCTTCCTGCATTGCCTTCTCCCAATTCTGTTTACCTTTGGCTTCTTCATAAGTAGTTGGATCTTCTTCTGTCTTCACAATGTAAGCATAATCTTTTGTTGTTAGGAAAGATGTATCATAACTATACCTTATAGGTTCTTTCCTTTCCCTTGTAGATCTTCTGATTTCTGCACTTCTCGAAGTTTCAGCCTCATTTGACTCTGGATCAAATCTTGGCCCTTCTTCTACATGATCCTGCAATCTACTTCTAGAGTCAACTTCATCAACAACTTCTTCACACACTTTTACCTTTGCCTTTCCTTTCCTTTGTATTTCTTCAACACCTGTAAAATCATTTGGTGATCCTGTATACCATGTATTTTGCTCATCAAATGTCACATCTTTGGTAACAAGAAATTGCTTTGTGGATGGACTCCACAACCTGTAACCCATCTGTCTATCATCATATCCAATAAACACATACTTCTGTGCTTTTGGTTCTAGCTTATGTCTTAATTGTGAAGGAACATAAGCATATGCAATACATCCAAATACTTTACAATGATCAAGGGTAGGTTTCTTACCCCACCATGCTTCATAAAGGGTTCCTCCATCCAATGCTTTACAAGGCAACCTGTTCACAAGGTATGTTGCAGTGTTAATGGCTTCTGCCCATAAGTAATTTGGACAATTCTTTTGGGCCTTCATCATGGCTCTTGCAAATTCTACAAGAGTCCTATTTCTCCTTTCTGCTACTCCATTCTGTTGAGGGGAGTACCTGCAAGTTACTTCTCTTTTTATACCTGCATTCCACAAATAATCATCAAACTCTTTAGAGAAATACTCTCCCCCTCCATCTGACCTTAACCTCTTAAGCTTTTGCCCTGTGATCCTTTCTGCATAGACATGAAAATGTTTGAATGTCTTGAAAACTTCTGATTTATCCTTGATTACATACAAAGTAATCCACCTGGTTGCATCATCAACAAACAACACATAATATCTGGATCCATTTATGCTATAGTCCCTTGAGGGACACCATACATCTGTATGAACCAATTCAAGCATATTTGAATGCTTGTACCCTGATTTGTTGTAGGAACTTTTATGTGCTTTACCTAATTGACAAGCTTCACACTTGTACACCATATGTTGCCCTTCAATATTTGGCAATCCAAGCACCACCTGATTCTTTGACATTTCCTTTATAGCTCTCTCATTGAAATGACCTAGCCTTTTATGCCATAGGTCTAATTCAGATACCTTTTGACTTCCATAGGTAAATAATGCATGTCCCACATTACCTTGGACTTTGAGAGTGAACAATCTTCCTTCCTTTTTACCTGCAATTATGTTTTTATATCCCTGATTTGGATCTTGTACATAAACACCATCATTTGTGAATCTTACCTCATATCCTTTCTCCACAATTTGCCCTACACTTATCAGATTTTTAGGAATAGTAGGAACATAAAGTACCTTGCTCAGAAGTGTACTTCCACTCTTTGTCTTCACTGATACAATGCTCTCCACTTTATGTTTGGTATTGTCACCTGTTTGAACTGTATGTCCATTATCCCAAGATGCCTGGTCTAGCGGTTGGGTCCCTCGCCTCTTGAGGCGGGGGCGAGGGTTCAACCCCCCAGCGCTGCGGGATATGTAAAACTGCCTTCGGGTGTTGAAAACTGCCTTCGGGCGTTCACTCCGCTGTGCCTTCGGGCCGTCTACCTCGTTGTAAGTGCCTTCGGGCCGTCTACCTCGTCTACCCCTATTCTTGTGGGATAAGGGGGGTCCCATGGGTACTATGCCCTTCCTTGTACAGTTGTTAATTTCAAAGTTAAAGTCCGTGGGAGTAGGCCTCGGCCGAACCTCCATTTAAAAAAAAAACTGTATGTCCATTCACCCTTGCTTCCATATCAGTCATCAAGGATAGATTCCCACTCAGATGGTTGCTACACCCTGAGTCAATATAAAACACTCTTTGATCTTCTCCCATTGATTCATGAGTTGCATTCAAGATAAGAGTCATATCATCCTTTTGATCTGATGCATAATTATAATAATTGTTGTTGTAGGACTGAGATTGGAAGTTTCTTCCACCTCCTCTACCATATGATGTCCTACCACCTCTTCCTCTGAAATTGCCTCTTTGGTTTCTGCCTCCTCTACCTCTTTGATTATAATTCTGATTATTACTTCCACCATTTTGATTGTTATACCAACAATCATTTGCCAAATGATTTGTTCTGCCACAAATCCAACAAGCTTTAGCATTATCTTTGTTCTTACCTCCTCTTCCTTTACCTCTGAAATTCATCTTTCCCTTTGTGAAGTTAACTTGATTTGAATTCCCTTCATCATCATTCGATTGCTTTCCCTTGCCATTCTTTTTCTTGTCCTTGGAGTACATAGCTTGACTTGTACTTCTATCATTGTCTCCTTTAAGATCCTGCTCAAAGGTTAGCATGTGTCCTAGCAATTGATTAAGATCAGGAGTAAAGTGATCAAGTGACAACTCTATGGACAATATGAAAGGCTTCCACTTCTCATCTCCTCTCAGACCTGTAAGTATTTGTCTTACTAACTTTTCCTCTTCAATGTCTTCATCCACTGCTCCCAAGCTATCTGCAATATCCTTCATCCTTGCCACATAATCAGAAATTGATTGTGAGCTCTTCTTCTTGAAGGTTGTGAACTCAGCCCATAGTGAGGACTTCCTTGACTTAGTTGTATTTTGGAAATGCTCTTCCAAGGCATTCCAAACATCTGTAGCACTTTCCAAACCTCTAATGTGAGGTAGTAGATAATCATTTACAACCATGTAAATGATACTCCTTGCTTGAGCATCCTTTCTCATCCATGTCTTCAAAATTGCAAGCTCTTCCCTAGTAGGAATACTAGGATCTGCAAATTCAGGTTTTTCTTCATCTCCTGTAATAAATGCTATCAAATCTTTACTCATGAGGTGTGCCTCCATCCTCATAGACCAAGCTGGATAGTTCTCTCTATCTAGCTTATCAATCTGCAAGCTTTCTCCCATCCTTGACCTTCTGTATCTGCAATTACTATGACTTATAAGGATAAAATGTACCTTTGATATAAGCTTTGTCCTTCTTGATTCTTTCGAACTCGTGCTTTGAACTTCTGCAGGTTATCTTCAATAATTTGTCCTTGTCCTCCTTTGATTTGGAAGATCTCCAATATCTGCACCAGTCGGAACTTCAATTGTCTTTTCTTCTCTTGTATTTCACCTTCAGCTCTGATACCACTGTTGGAGACCTCTTAATCTCCAAAGGTTTGATCTATACTGACTTAAGAACACTT